>JAQGBM010001173.1:0-11225 GCA_034698405.1 Symphylella vulgaris | reverse complement strand
CCTCGTTACACTTGGTTACGAAAATCATGACCCACCCACCCACCCCCCAGGCGTAACGTAATTTGTGAACAGCCCCTAAGCCATCAAGGATCAAGGGCTTATAAAATACTTTAAAAATAGTCTACTGTAGGCCTATACGACAATTCGGAACGCGAGCCAGTGGGATAGAAAGGTTGGGTCGTAATAGAGTAATAGAAAAGGCGCCTGCACCCATCCAATCACTGACCACGTATAGCCTATATGACATAATATGAGGCCATTCATAAACGACGTCACGCTCTGAGGTTGGAAGGGGGAGAGAGGGGGGTCACATCTTTTGTAACAAATATGACGTAACCTATTTCTTGAGTCTTTGAGAGTTCGAATGACCCCATCAGGTATAATAAATCTCCATTTTTCCCGGCCGCTTTCTGATGCTTATAAGTTATAGGGGATAAGTTTATTGGGCTATTATACACATCTGATTTCTGCTGGCTATTCCAACTCCCCCCCCCCCCCCATTACATAATACACCTGAAATACACAATATACAGTATAAAAAAATCCATTTTGGTTGCTTTTGTTTTGTTTCCCGATAGAATAACCTCTTCTACGGTATAATATCAGCTATAGGCCTATAGAATTATACAGCATCTATTCGAAGTTATAGTGGATTACGATCATATAGGAAGTAGCAGCCCCATATCATAATAATACAGCTTAAAAACAAGGCCTCACAGAAATGTGACAAATTTCGCATTGCGCAATATGTTCGGTGTAAAAAAAAAAAATAAGGCCGCCATCTTGAATTTTCGGTCGACTGTTTTTTTTTCCGAAAAGTATAGACCGGTCCCTGCGAAACATATCAAAATTTCAGTTTCCTACCAGTACGGGAGCGCCCGAAATCGAATTTATAAAAATTAAACTTTCGCCATATCTTGAATAATTTTCGGTCAACTAATTTTTCCGAAAAAGTATAGACCGGTCCCTGCAAGAACATAGCCTATCAAAATTTCAGCTTCCTACGACTATACGGGGAGTACCCGAAATCAAATTTATACAAATTAAACTTCCGCCATCATCTTGAATTTTCGGTCGACCGATTTTTTCCGAAATAGTAGACCAGTCCCTGCATAACATATCCAAATTTCAACTTCCTATAGACGAAATCCTCGTGTAAATAATAAACAATAGTTCTGCGCATGCTCGAACGAGTTTGACATCTGCTTCCCTTCCGGTTGAAAAGAGCGCGAAATACAAACTACAGCGCATGAATTTTAGCAGAAAGATTCTGCTCGATTCTGCTAAAAATAATGCGCTTGGGTGTTAGTACGTTATTTTAATAAAATATTTGCAATTAATTACCTTAAAAGCAGACTAACTAAAAGCTAAAAACTCCAGCTAAAAATATTGTGCTTCGTCGTTGCCATGGTAGCATCAATTAATAATCATCCATAGAGAAAGATACACAAAAACTAGCATGCTTAAAACCGCGAACCGGAAGGTAATAAGATGTCATTGACTTGTGAGTTCAGAATGCATACGGCAACTGGATTTCGTGTATAGGCTACTTTTTAGCCTGTGCTGTGACCAGCCTAGCCTAATAATGTCAGGGATGTATTACAAGACAGTTAAAATGTCTAAACTACACTGCAGCTTAACAGTGTTTAGTTGTTATGGTCAGATTATGATATTATTGGTGTAGCTAGGCTAGATCGAATTGTTCTAAAATATTAAATTCGAAATCGATCGCGAAAAAAACATTACAAAACCAAGACGAAAACACGTACCATGATGCCAACCTGAACCGAATCTTATCAAATCATTACTTTATTGCCTGGGCAGTCAAATCCTCTTTGTTTCCTAATCATTTAACCATTAATTTCAATACCAAATTTTCAATAAATCCCTAATAAGCAGTCAAGAAATGACCGGAGAGGTGTCGGGTAACAGGTGTTGTACGCATGTAAACCCAAATATCTTTGGAATGGCAAAGAAATCGGCTTCGAAATTTTGCACACTTACAGAATAAAGCAATACGATAGTCCTCCAAATGTTTGCGGCTCCAAATCTGCATTTCCTTGTCTGTAACATGATGATTTTTACGTTAGTGAACACAAATTCGACGAATGCAATCCTCCATTAACGAGTAACCGGAAGGAAGTACTTCACGTGATCATAGACGAGCAGACGAGATTAAAACTAGAGCGAGAAGCAAGTCCAAAGAACAAAATTTGTTAAAATTTTGATATTTACATTAATTTCTGCATGATTTTAAATATTTTAAACAAAATTTTAAACATTTACGTACAAAATGGCACAATTAGTATTCCAATATTTGATTAAAATATTCTTGAGATATTTTTTTATAAATACATGTGTCTATTTTGGTGGTCATGGAAACGACAACCATTTTTAAAACACGAATGAAAACAAACAGTGAGAAAAAATGAAATATTAATAATAAAATATGGAATTTATTAAAAATTTCTAAATAAGGAAGTTATAGACCACCAATGTAAAACAGTATCCATGATGTAAATGTAGCTTTTTAGGGGTTAAATTCGTTTAATCAAGTCGAAAAGTGAGTACCCGAGTCTAAAGCCAAAAGTGCTCTCTACAAAGTTGTAGAAATGTCACTATTCAAACTACGAGATTGGTGGTCCATTCAGTCCGGCAAAGATGATGAGTTTGATCAGAATAGTTTATGTGTTGCTAACATTGATAATGACCCTTTAGGATTTGGTAAGTTTTGAAACGAATTGAATGATTGATATGAATTAACTTGGTCAAATTTTGAACAAGCTAAAAATTGGTCTCTAAAATTTTCAGAAAAAGTGATTGTAGGAAGTTTTAGTGGACTCCTTCAAATCTACTCGCCCAGTTTTGAAGTGACTCCCACAGCTAATGATTTAGATGAAAATGGTGAAGAAAGTACATATCAGAATACTGGACCAAAACCAGAAGACTTGTTACTGGAGGCCCAACTTTCTAGTCCAATTTTACAAATAAAGGCTGGCAGTTTTGTTGGGTAAATAGACTACACTGTACAGTATCTCATTAAATGTTGCATTATTTTGCTTTTATCTTTCTAGATTCTATGGCATTGTGTCATAGGAATGCAGTGACTCCGAAAGTTTAATTTTAATATTATTAATTTCAGGACAAATACAAATACCTACCTAGCCATTCTGCATCCAAGAAAACTCTCTGTCTACCATATTACATGTGTCCATGCTGCCCAAGCTCATGGTTCTAATTACCAGCATACACCAGCTTATGAACACAACCTACAAAGGAGTGCGTACTGTCTTGTTACTGGTCCTTTTGGTGGAGTTAAAAGTAAGGTTTTAAATTTAATTCAATAGTTACTTCATTTAAGTCAAATTATAAAAATTGAGAATTTTTATCTTGGTTTTTACAGATAGAGAATTTTTTTGTATCCAGTCACTGGATGGAACCCTTTCATTTTATGAACAAGAGAGCTTTGCATTTTGTTGCTTTTTGCCTGGTTTTCTTTTACCAGGACCAATAATCTATGAGAGTAGAACAGATTGCTTTATAACAGTGTCATCCTCATGGCAATTGGAATGCTACAGGTAGGCTAGGTTTTACGGATTACTTTATTGTTGTTTACTTTAAAACGTGGATATATCCACGTTAAGGTAACTTAAGAGGTAATTAATACAGTTTATTCAAGTTCCAATTGAATAATCTCAACCACTAAAATATTGGTTTTAGGTATCAAAGTCTTGCTATTGCTTCTGAATCTACTGGTATGAAGGGCAATCAAAACGTTTCTTCGGCGAAGAAAGTTGCGGTAAAGACGAAATTATTCATTCTTATTTTAAACAAGTTTTTTTTATTTATTATTGTCCAGAATAAATATTATTCTGAATTTTCTGGAAAATTATAAATTGAAAAATTTTCCACTGTCCTTAAAAAAAATTTTCAGGAAATTAAGTTTTGGGTAAAAATGTATTATTATTTATACTGTACTAACAAATTTTCTGAAAATTACTACTGCTCCTCGGTTAAAATTGCTGGAAAATTTTCTGAATCACAACACTAATAATTATTATTTTTACATTTTTTATGCAATCAGGTTGATTGGACTTACAATTTAGCCGAAGGAGTAATTGATATAGCTTGTGTTCAACATAATACAGCTCCTAGTCAAATATTTGTTTTAGGTATGAACTTATTCTTATTTATATATCAAGGTTTGACATTAAGATTTCTGATATTTATATCTATAAATAATATTAAGGTGAACATCATTTCTTTGTCTTCAAGGACTCTGGAATCCCTCTCAGTATGAAACGATTCGAATTTAACCCAAGCAGTTTCCTAGTTTATACTGGTAGGTTATTTAAAAATACTGAAATTTATTAATAATATTAAAAATACAGTAATAAGAAATAATTAAATTAGGCCATAGTAAAAAATAAAATACAATTTAATTTATAAATTAAATAAAAATAATAGTGTAGGCCAGGCCTAATAAAAATTAAATTAATTCAAATAATTTTTTTTTATCGGTAATAGGCCTACTGTATTAAAAAATTAAATTATTTTAAAAATTAAATTAAAATGAAAAATTAATTAAAAAAACATTATTTTAAAATTAATGCTAATTCTCTTTTATTCCTTAGTTTCAGACCAGCAAGATGTTACTCTGATTTCAACGCACTCTCGAACTCTTTTAGTTTATAAGAATGATTTAAAATGGGCTGCCCAATTACCATTCGTACCTGTTGTAATTAGAAGAGCTAATTTTAGGTAATAAATTACACAAATTCATGGTTCCTCAGCGCTTACGAATTAACAAAAAATCCATGATTTAAAAATTATTTATAGGGGAATTCAAGCCTGCTTAGTAATGCTCTCTGAAAATGGAGAATTAATTTGTGGATATTTAGGAACCAATCCTGCCCAATTTGCCCCACCTCCAGTGGAGGCTAGAGAAATTAATTACGTTGAGACTGAAAAGGAATTGGCACAACTTCTAAAATCAATAAGGGCTTCTCAAAATAACGGTAAATATATTTTTAAGATCTAATATTTTATTAAAAATCCCCAATCAATTAATTGTTTTTTCATACATTCTAGAAATAGAAAATGTTCCTAGTTCAATATCGAATTCTTCTAATGTTACTATCAAGATTTTTGTATCAGAAAAACTGGAAATTATTTATGTAAGTTGTAATTAAATCAGTACTTATTTTATTTCTTTAAATTACAAAAAGTTACATAAAAATGTATTTTAAATTACATTATTTTAGCAAGACCAAGAAGATTCAGGTGATAATGAAGCAGTAGCTATTCCAATTTCGGTAATTACAGTATTTATATTTTTATTAAAGATTTAATTTTAAAAATATTTGGCAATATAATTAGGTTATTTATGAAATTAATTTTTAAATTAAATAACTTACGTAGGCCTACAATATCTTTTAAAATCATACAATTATAATTTTAAAATTAATTAATATTTTTTATAATATTACTGTATATGAAATAAAAATTAAATTATAAAGAGGTAAAGTAGGCTACAACATTTATTTTTTCATAATTAAAAAAATATTAATTATTAATTTCATACCTTTCTTCTTACAGATTCAAATAATTCCTATTTCACCCATCTCAAATGCTAGATTAACCATTCATGTTCATTCTCCTTTATCCGTAACCGAACCTGTGATAGCTTTCCAATTAACAAGTACGTTTCTAAAAGATATAATAACTTGTTTTCCAAATATTTCATTGGCCTATTATGAATTTAGATAAACCGGTACAAACTAGGACCAAAGTTTACGTACGAAACAGCGCAATTCCCATATCTACGGCTGGAAAAGTTACTCTACTTTATACCAACGAATCTGGTACGAAAATATCATTATTTCCCCCTTGAATTCGAATTAAATTTTAATCATTTTATTCCTCAGGCTCGCCGCAAATTGAGAATGCCGATTTCACTCTACCATTAAAATTGCTAATGGTTGGGGTTTTGCCTGAAAAAGAAGCGGAGTACAAACTAACAATAGGTACCAATATGCCACCAGTGAGCTTGTTAACTTTGTTTACAGGTTAGTTAAAATTTTTATGAGACTTATTACAACAAATTATTTTTATTTAAAATACTGTACTGTGTTGTTTTATTTATGTAGATATGATTATTGATGAGTCGATAGCAACTGAACAGGCAGTAGGACTTAAACACAATTCAGGGGATTTGGTAACAATTTTGCTGGCAAAAACTACTCGTAAGTATTGAATTATTACCGTAATTTTTACTTTTAAAATAATTAATTTTTAGTTACAGTAATAATTTATTAATATCCAGAATTTTATTTTATTTATAGTTCTAATAAAACTTTAGAATTTAATTAATTGGGGGAATATAAAAATTAAAGAAATACTGTATTTATTAATAAACAATAATGCAAAATTTTTATAAATCTTAAAAATCCTGTTAAATTACCGTATATTATTTTAATATGAACTAATAATTTGGTATTTTTAAATAATTGAAAAAAGGAAAAATTATAAATTTTTTAATTAGCAAAATTTAATTTAATTTAAAAAAATTAATAATTAAAAATTTGGATTTTTTTATTTCATAAACTTAAAAATTATAAAATGTGGAATTAGATTTTTACTTAAACTTATACCGGTATTTACTATTAAAAATAAAAATACATTTAACGATAATAATTTAAATATTTATTTATTCTTAAAATAATAAAAGTAGAAGTTTTTATTACAGTAATTAAAAATAATGAATTTTAAAATTAATTTAAAATAAGAATTTTTTTATTTACTTATAAAATAATGTTGCCGGTATTTTATTTTATTTTTTTAGAACGATAATAATGTTCAGGCAAATAGTCTGGAGGCCGCTTGTCTTCCTCTCTTCGAGTTAATCCGCAGACTTAAACGACACTTTAAACGGCCTGAAAACAGGGGTGGAAGTCTGGAATTTTCACTCACCGGAGAACTGCCCCTTGCTGAATATTTTTCTCTTATTGATAAACATTTTAAAGTCAGTACATTTGCTACTTTTAATCCAAAACCTTCCCTTTACAGTCACTTAAAATAATTAATCATTTTATAGTGTCGTCTAGAAGTTGTACATTGTAGAACGTCTCTAGGGGCTCGGACCACCGAATTCAGGGCTATTCAGAAGAGGCTCTTGGCTAAGCTGAAAAATAAGACCCCTGTGCCCCTGGCTAACTTGGATAATCTTCTGGAAAAATCTTACCAACAGGTTAGTACAGTATTTAGTAAATTAGAAAAATATCTTACATTGGGGCAACATGTAGATTTTGTATTTGTCGAAGTTGTTAGCGGAATTCTAGGGTTCGATTTCATGCCGAGGCTGGGACTATTTATGAGATGGAGGTTTAATTAATAATAAAATACCGTAGTCGATACTGTATTTATTCCAATTTTTATTAAAATACATGTATATTTAAAATAAATTTAATAAATAAATTTATATTTTAAAGTGATGGAATCTCTAAAAAATGGTTTCTTTAAAGTGATCGAATCTCTAAAATTTAAGTTTATTTAAAGTAATTAAATCTTTTTAAAAAAAGTTTAATTAACTTACATAAAAAAATTAATAACTGTTTAAAAATAAATGTTTGGATGAAAATACATGTAAGTGGAAATTTCTAATAAAATAAATAAAACTTTAGTTTTTTTTAGATATTCCATCACTTTAAGGGTTTAAAATATAAAGCTATAGCGTTTTGTATTTTTGCTTAAATTCCAGATAACCAATTTTGCTCGAACCTGTGAGGAAAAAATAAAGCACTACGATGACATTAGCAATCGACTTGCAGCTTTCAGTAGCTTACTTTGTTTACTTGTACAAATCCAAATGTCACTTAATGAGGAAGATTATTTGATCCTATTGAATGCCTTATGCCCCCAAATTGAAGATTCTTTAGAACAGGTAGGCGTATAGTTATTTTAATTAAATTTAAATTAAAATATTTCACAAGAGTTTTTAAATTATATTTAGAGCTTTGAAGAAGTTGTGTATTCTTCTGTGGAATATCTGCTACACACCGCATTAGGGAAACCGGGTAAAGAACCCTTGCCCTCCAGTAACGTTAATATGGAAATACCTTCAGACACTAACAAATTAAAGAAGAGGATTGCCCAATTATTTGATCGGTTGAGCAAAGGGGAGAAATTCAAAATAAAAAATTGTACAATTATTACAGGTAAAATAAATAATTTTAATGATATTTTTGGAAATAATAAATATTTCTAATAAAATAAATTTTTTATTTTAGAAAATAGACACAATTTTGACGAAAATGAACAATTTACTAATTATGAAGAAGAGATAAATTATAATTCTAAAGTGCCTTCAAATAACATTGAATTTGAACCTAGTATTAATCATGAAACAGAGGAAAGTTACCAAGATAGACTTATAATTTCGGAAAATAATGAAGAAAGTTCAACTGAAAATGGTAGGTAACTCTTTACTGTACTTCAAAATAGGTCATATTTGAGACATTTTAAGAGCTTTTTTTCTCTGTTTTCGTCTACTGTACAGTAGGCTTTGATTTTTTATTGAAATTTAAATTTTTATAAAGAAAAATATCCAACCTATTCGTATACCGTAATTTTATTTTGTGTTTTGTAGAACCTTTAAAAGTTGTAAAACGCAAAAAATGCAATTTTTTATTTTCATTTATTTTTTATTTCATATTATACAGTATTTGGTTTTTTTATACTGTAATTAAATTTTAAGAAAATTTTGAATTAAATTTTTTTTTAAATATGAATAAACAGCGACCATCCACTCAGATGGTAGATGGTCGCTGTGAATAAAATAATTAATTTTTAAAAAAATGTATTTGAAATTAAAATTTTTATGTTAAATAGTACTGTAAATAAATAAATAATTATCAAATTGGTTAGGTATTTTTCTTAACTTGTTAAGAATTATGTAAAAGTATTTTTATTTATTTAAATAATATTACAGTATTTTGTTAAATTTATTTAACATAAAAATTGAAGTTTGAAAATTGCATTTTTTTTTATTTTAACTATTTTAATGGTTATGTTTTAGAATTTTTAAACTTAAAAGCCTAGGCTACAATGTTTATTTTTTTTTTTTAGAAAATGCAATCGGAAATTACGACATTTTACAAATCCAATCCTCTGAAACTGACGAAAAAACCTGGGAAGAATTCTTTTAAGGTAGGAAGCTCCTTAAATTCATATATTAATTATTTTGCATGAAGAAATTTATTGGATCCTGTAAACACTGCACAATAATACTGGCAATTAATGACATCATTTTGACGTCACTAGATGGGGGAAGTTAAGTTTTAAGTGATTGCACACACTTCGATTACACATAAGATTTACAAATCTGTTTAGTATACATTTTTCTTGAGATTGCACACATGTAGACTTGGAGCTTCTGTAACCTTATCTACCCCGTCTTATTACTCGTGTTATCTTTGCCGTGAATATTGGCAATCCCTCACATGGGACAGACTGGAGACGAAAGTGAGGTTCCAGTCTGCCTAATTCCCATCTCACCAAACCATAGATAAGGTAGAGCTCCTCCTAGGACCCAGTAAAGAAGATACTTCAATATATTTTTTTTACCTATAAATGGAAATGATCTGAAGTGCTTATTACCCCCGACAAACATAAGTTATTTGGGCAATAACTCCTTATAGATTCCTTATTGTCTAAATATTAACTTAATTCTTGAATGAATAAGAAATAAAGTAAGCTGAAAAAATTGGAATTTTAATTCGTAACCGTAGCGCAATGTGTAGGTGGTAAATTTAGCTTAGGGATTACTTAAAACATGGTGCATGTTTTGTAAACAGAGCATAAGATTATGTGTGAGGACCTTTATTCAGAGTATAGGTTATGACTACTATTTTTGGAGGTTTTAAATAGAGGCCATTGTTTTACCCCAAATATCGTGTACGGCATAGAGTTTCAAACTTTCAGTCCATGGATGGATTCACTATAAAGAGCGTATAACAGACTTCTGTGGCTTATGCTAAGTTATATCTCCTGACTTTCTTCGGTAACCTTACATTTTTAAAACCGAAATCTCATCAGAATTTAAGGAAAATATGAAAAAAATTCATAACTTTCTTGATATTTTCATTTCTATAATGGAATTTCCTATACGCGCCGGTCATCCACAATGCCATACATCCTTAAAGTGTATGTAGCATGGAAAAAGAAGTTAACATATTATGTGTACAATGTTCCCCCTTTCATGATGCATTTCGAATTTTTTAAAAATTCCACTCCAGAAGCCCAAAAAAACGCCTCCAAAAGCAGCTCACTCTGACGTCATCACCATTAAAATTCAGTTCCCTGAGCGTCAACTGTGGCAATATCGCATCAAAATGGCATGTACAGACACCATGATACGATATCTCACCAGTTGTCAATGATGTTCAAAATTCAGGGAACCGAATTTAAAATTAATGATGATGTCAGAGTGAGCTGTTTTGGAGGCTTTTTTTCGGTTTTTGGGGCCTCTGGAGTGGAATTTTTGAAAAATTCGAAATGCATCATGAAAGTGGGAACACTGTTCACATAATGTGTAAACTTCATTTTCCATGATACATACACTTAAAGGCCATTTAAAACGTTGCGATTTTTTGCCCGACCGATTTTTTAAAAATCGCGTTTTTCTCCGTAACCCCTGAACGAATATGGACATATTATATATATAATATATCGAAAAATCCGTCTTGAAAAGATCTTTTCGAAAACGTAAAAATATTATGGGGTCACTGCATTAAATAAAAATATTTTTTAATTATTTCACAGACTTTAATAAATTAATATCCATCTCATGCAGAATCGTTCTTCTAAATTAAACTAATGTACATAGGCTATCCTATAGGCTAAATATTATACTTACTTCTTAAATAAATAAAAGGTAAATTAAATTATAAGATAATACAGCGATTACACCTCGGATTACACTCATTACAGTCATGTTTTTGTTTATTTTGGCCGAGCACCGTACGCAACAAGCTAGGGCAATGACCAGGGCCCTGCATACGTCATCAAAATTCAGCACTATTCGTAAATCCATGGGCCACTAACCAATGGTTATTTTTCTCGAGTGACTGTAATGTGGGGTACACTTGGAAGGGATGTAGTCATTAGGCCGAATTGACAGTAGGCCGAACCGCCAATAGGCCGAAAACTCGAAAAGACAGTAGGCC
>JAQGBM010001172.1:0-11225 GCA_034698405.1 Symphylella vulgaris | reverse complement strand
TGAAATTCAGCGTGACCATGCACTTTTTTCTCTCCAAGCATGCATTTTCTATTGTGAGGAGGGAATATGGTGCCAGCGAACGCGCACTCTTTCCTCCAACAGCACGCATTTTCAATCATCTTGTGGAATATGGCAGCCACATGAATAGGTGCATGGTAACGTTCTCTCCCATACGACGGCTATGAGATCTTCTCTTCATCCACTACTCTAATTCAATGGTTTGAACGTCGGGTTTCAGAGGCTAGCACGCAACCTCCAAGCCACTGTTGGCTTCGCATATATCCTGATCCTCATATATCAGCCGCAAAAAAAAAAACACCCTTATAGATTTGATCTGGAGCCTTGAACCCATCAGCTTGTTCATTACGACCACCAAAGCACGTTTAATATAACAAAGCCCACCCAATTTATTTTTGGTGACTGGGTAACCGAGAGAAAAATTGTCGAGGCTCTTGTGTAAAAAACTGCAATATCTCATACTCATCTCTTCTCCTTTTTAGTGTATTTATGCCGGTTTTTTTCCCCTCTTTACGTCATCCATCAAGACTCCTCCTAAACCTAACTCTTCAGCACAACAACCACGTGTCGTAATTTAGCGGCGGTGTGATGACCCGGGGCCGTTTATAAAATAAATTACGACAACTTCAACATAAGTACAACAACAATAAATAATTACTTTAGTCCTGATAAATAAGTTTTGGTTTTCGTTTCTCAGCATTTGTTTTTTTTTTGGTCTAAAAACTCGATTTTCTCAGCTTTATCTTATGTTTTTTTTGCGTAACACGTGATTTATGAACTTTTGCAGTAAAATATTGTAGCATTTTCTTTGAAGATCGTTCGTAAGTCTAAAAAAATATGTTAAAAAAAAAAATGGTGTTGACGACCCGGGCATGATTTAAAATAAAAAGTTTCGTTTTATAGATTTGTTTCTAGGATTTTAATATTGTTATTTAAATACGGAGTATCTTTTTTTTTTTAAGATTTGGTGGTTTCAAAATGAGTTTTAATTTTTTGTGTGTGTGGATTCTAACTGGGTTTTAAACATTTTCGGTGGATTCTAATTAACCGTGTTAAAAAAAAACAAGACCGCATGGAAGATGCAGCAATTTTTTTGTCAAATGTATCAATTTTTCAGCATCAGTACCAGAAATAAAGCCCAAGTTAATTGCAACCCCGACCTTAAATAAAACGTTGGTTAAATTAATTAAACCTGTATCCGTTGAGTAAGGGTCGCAATAAAGTTCAAAGAAAATTTAATTTAAATACTGTATTAAAATATGAGTTCTTACCTTCAACCGTTGTTATGTCATCGAAGTCGTTTAGTGCGAGCGTCGTTACGAGTTCGTTGAGCTTCCTCCAGTTGTCGTTGAGGACGCTTACTCTCTCATTAATATTTTGGTTTGGAGGCAGTTGGGCGTCGCGGCACTCCCTCCTGAGGAGAGCCAACTGGTTGTTGATGTGTTCCAAGTTTAGACGGTGAACGTTCAATTCATTTTGCACAATCTAGAAATTTTTTTATTTATTTATTGGTGGATTCAAACTGTGTTTTAAAACGTTTTTGGTGGATTCAAACTGTTAAAAACATATTTTCGGTAGATTCAAACTGTTAAAACTTTTTTTTTGGTGGATTCAAACTGTGTTAAAAAAACTTTTGGTGGATTCAAACAGTGTTTTTGTGTGTGGATTCTGTGTTTTAAAACTTTTTTGGTGGATTCAAACTGGGTTTTACAACTTTTTTGGTGGATTCTAATTGTGTTTGATATTTTTTGGTACATTTATTGAGTAAGTACTACAGTAAATCTCGTTAGGCTTAACAAAAATATATTTTTTAAGCCTAACACAAAAAAGGTGCAAGTTTATTTTATATTAATATATTTAGGGAAAGGTAAAATAATTTTTTTAAATTATGATTTTTTAATTACCTTTGCGTCGGAAATTTTTCTAGACTTTTCCAGATCTCCCAGGGTCCTTTCCACCCAGGCAGCCGTAGTATCCACTGTTTCTCCAAAGTTCTTTAGGTTTTGCAACTTGTTCTCCACGACAATCACCTTACTGGGAATCTCGGTTACGTCCTTTTCCAGTTTGTCGATGATGACCTGAATTCGAATGTCTCCCGGCAGATCGGGCATCTCCTGCAGTTCCAGAACCTTGTTTCGGAAGATAAATACGCTGGCCGCCTTTTCCTGTATGAAAAATATTAAAGAGCTCACTCTGACGTCATTATGAATTTTAAATTCGGTTCCCTGAATTTTGAACATTACCAACTGGTGAGATACCGTATCATGGTGTCTGTGCATGCCATTTTGATGCGATATTGCCAAAGTTGACGCTCAGGGAACTGAATTTTAATGGTAATGACGTCATTGAGCTGTTTTTGGGGGCGTTGTTTGGGCCTCTCGAGTGGAATTTTTGAAAAATTCAAAATGCATCATGAAAGGGGAACATTTTACTCATAAGTATTAAACTTCACTTTCCATGCTACAGACACTTAAAAGGTGTATAAAAATCCTTGCAACGATGAAAAGTATCACGAAAATATTATATAATGGATTTTAAAATCCAAAAATCCCTGCTCGATATAAGATAATAAGCTATATTCTTGAATCTTATATCGTTCGAAATGGTTATTATAATATAATATTAACCACCATTAAGGTACTTTAATATTAACCCAAAATGAGGCCTAAAATAGTAAACTAATCAATATTATCAGACTTAGGTCATTTATCATGGTAGTACGTAAGAAACGTAATGATGACTCATTTTCTGGGTGCATGGGAGCAAAGAGAAAATAAGAATCTATATGAAACTGCGTGAAACACAATGAGAAACGATGATATTCTGTGTTTTTTTCTTCCCTTCGTTTCTTCAATTTCGCATTTCCGCCCAAACCGAAAAGGAAATGGAGAAAGATGCGCTCCCGTAAATTATTTTACGACACAACGGCTTCACTGACGTTTATATTAAAAAGAACACATAACGAAACAGGAAACGATCAAATACGATTTCTTTGATATCGTGCCTTCTTTCGATAAAGTACAAATTTTTACCTCAACTGTATTGTTTATAATAGTACACGCGGTATTGTTTAAAATACGTTAGTTATACAAGGTTTACAAGAGGCGGAGAGTGAAAAAAAAGTATAATTAGGTTTTCAGTTTATGTCAAATTGATAACGGAAGTTTAATAAAAGCTGAGGTAACGTATGCCAAAATTTCATCCCGTTTTCGCTTTTTTTTTCTTCCAATTTTTCCCAATTTATGGGGATCCCTTAGGATAAGGTTAGAATATTTGGGATGTAAAAAATTGGGACTCTGGGTCGTTAGGCCTACTGCTTTTAGGGCCCACCCGGGCCCACCCAGGCCTCGATCCAGCCACCGTATTCTTTATTAGAATAAAGAATATTGTGATCCAGCCTAGGTCAGTAGGCAGGGGGCCATATTTAAATTTTTTTTTCGACATTAACGCCAGTGGCCAGTGGCATGAAGTTTGCGCGCTTGCCTCTGAATCCAAAATTTAGCGGAAATTCAAATTCTGACTGAGGCTGGTAAGAATAATTTTGTGTGAAATTTTTGAAGTCAGTGGTGGTTCTTTCGAATTATGACAAATTACAATCTAGCCGAGGTGCCTCTGTATCTAGTTCCCCCTGCTCTCTCACTCTCTGCACATTAAAGAACCCTAATTATAGGCTATGACTTGCAAAGTAATAGAAGATAGGGTGTTATGTACAGATGTTTAAACTCTCCCCTCCCCTCAATAAGATCAGACTTACTAAAAATTGACCCAGGAAGGTGGCGAAATTCCTGGTATGTCAGGGTACTAGCGCTAGTACTAGTACTTAGCTTTCTTTACAGCCAAATTTGAGACTTGCGGGGCCGGCTACGATTGTCCTCAAAGCCCGTGCCGAACACATTAAATTAAACTATTCAATGCATGTTCTTGTTCACGTCACACGTGCCACAACGAACGAAAGAACGACACAAAAATGCACGTTTTCCCCGTGCTCTAGAGCGTTGACACTCGAATTAACCATCGTGCGATACTTTCTCCCTAAAAAAAAAAAGAGATTTCCAACCAAAGCAAAAGAGTATAAAATACTAAAATATGTCTGCTATTCACTGTCAGATAATGAAAGCTCTAAAATAAATAAGAGATTCAGGTTTTTATAATTTTGTAAAAGAACTTTCTTCTGCACTTGGAATGAAGCCATGAAACATTTTTTTTTCGTGTACTATGTAAAAAAATGCATCATTTAATGATTTCTGGATACGCTCCGTGCTTCAAGTTCGTTGATCGTTTGACAGTGCTGACAGGGGCGTTGTGTAACCAATATTTTTCCGAAAAACAGAACGCTTTCTCTCTCTGGATTTGACTATGATTGAAATATTAGGGAATTAACAACGGGAGAGCGGTTTGCCTGGAACGAAATTTAATGCATTATCCTATGTCTGGTTTAAAAATTAATCTAGGAAATAAACGAGGCAAGGGCCCTTGCAGATCTGAAGGTTCGAAGACCATGTTGCATTTTGGGACGAGAAAATTCCTCGGATCATCATTACGAGAAATCGAGCAACCCCGTGTAGACCCCTTGCTCTCCATCTTCATTGGATCTAGGCATTAATTTTATACCCCTACACTTCTCCGTGCTCTCTGTAAGAAAAGGATCACTCCTCAGAACAGTGGCTTGGTGCTGGTTGCGCGAACCGAAATTTGGTATTCAAAATTCAAATCCTTAGTGAGGTCTGGTAAGAATTTCTGGGGAGAGAAATATTTGTAAACTGATGGTTCTTTCGAATGAGAGTTTAAACCGTTCGAAATTCCTCTGTACGTAGATCTTTGCAGTTTGCACTCTGCTACCTGAACCGTATGTCTAGGGTGACGCCTCCTGGTCATATTAGGCTGTTAAATTCAAATCTTACTCCGTCGTAGGGACTTAACCTTCGTTGTAAAAAAAAAACAATTTTTTTAAAACAAATATTTTTGCATTCAAAATGTGTTCAGGAATGTGGTAAAGACGGGACACGGTGCTTTGCTGTTCAAATCCCTGTTGAGGAAACTGAGGCTGGTAAAAAATAATAATGTATTAATGAGAGAGATGCACGTAAACGTAGATGTGTACGTGACGTGCGAAACTTACGTCAAAAATGAGCTCTCGGCCAAGGCCCTTGAGCTCGTGAGCTCAAATTATACGTAAGTTTCACACGTCACACGTGCATCTTATCCTGTCCACTGTCTAATGGCGCGACTGAACCGAGTTTCCTCTGTTACCATAATGGTAACAGAGGAAACTCGCTGTAGGCCTACATAACAGAGAGAATAATGTTAGGGCTGAGTTTGAAGCCCCCAGATACTCTATCGAAAGAGGTGTAACAGAAATACGCCAACATAAAATATCTAGACTAACAGCCGAAAAAGCTATTTAATGGAACCTTATGAATCAGTGTTGCGTGGCGGGGGTGACTTGCAGGCAGGTATACTAAATGATTTCGACCCCAGTGACGTCACCCTTGACTTTTTCCCAGTGATTCACCCACGCGCAATAAAAATGGGGGAGTCAAGAGACGAAATGGGAGCTTGAAAGAAGATGAGCAGCGCGCTACACGTGGGGTATTATACTCCACTATTAATGCACACGAGCGCGGGTGTGTAAACATGTGCGGATTTCGAGGGAATTTGTACAGGATGTTGCATCGCGCACTTTAATCATTTTGGCGGCTTTCTTTTAATTTAACTCATAATTATTAAATTAATAATTTCCTAATTATTAATAATACTGTAGGCTAGGCCTATCAATATCATAGCTAGCTAAATTCTAAAAAAAAAATTACTGTACATTTAGTGACCAGTTACGAAGTTAATTAGATTCTCGGTAACTTTAAGAGGAGCCTAAATGCCCTCCACACATACCATACGAATTATAAGGGGTATACGGGAGTGGGAGACCACAGCGCAAATCGTGGGCTGCGCCATCCCAGAAGTGTGTTCATATTATAGCTGCACTCCTATGAGTAAACACTCCGTGCGCAGTGGCTCTCTCTCGTGTTAGAGAGAGAGAACCTCAGTTTTCTGGTTTTGCGTATATCCTTAGCCAAAATCCTTATCCATAATCCACCACACACTCCCTCAGATCCTTTCAAATGGCCGGTTTGCGAACGATTCGCGCACCCAAAAAAAATTGCATTTACGTATTTGTTTTACTTATAAAAAACATTTGAATGATCACTTTTTATACTTGGGCATATGGGTAATTATTTTCAATTTTAGTTCCAGAAGAAGTTCAGAATTTGAAGGTTCTTACTACGGCAGCAAGAAGTGCTCAAATACAGTGGGAAGAACCCCGATTAAAAAACAATGGAACAATAATCATAGGATATTCCCTTATTGTACAACATTTAAATTGGAAAGCATGCGAATCTCTAACTGAAAAAAACCTTACTACTAGGCTTGAAGTTGTAGATGTAACTTCGAAAACTTACGATCTGACAGATCTGCGACCTTATTCAGACTACCGTGTTACAGTTCGTGCCACAACTACCAATTTCTTAGGGAAACCATCTTCCCAGGAATTTTCCACTAAAGAAGAAGGTAGGGACAATCTATGTTTAATTTAACGAACGATTAAGTAAAAGACAGCATAAAATTTAAAAATATATTAAACTCTTGTTTTTTATTCTTGTCGAATCCATCCATGCATCCATCCGTTTTCAAACCCGCTTATTCCTTTCGGGTCGCGGGAGCAGCAGCCCCAGGAGGGTCTTCCAATGGTCACGTTCTTCCGCCACCGGAATCAGATCTTCAGGGGCGTTCTTCGCTGAGAGCTTGGATGTTGTCCATCCACTTCATTCTCGGTCGTCCCACCCTTCTCTTTCCCCGTGGCTTTGCCAGAAGGACTTGTCGAATCCATTTAATAAAATACGCGCGACTAGTTTCGATGAGACAAGAACTCATCATCATCTGGCGCTTTTACAATACAATACTTGCTAAGCTCCTCAAATATTGTATTCCTTTTTTTAGTTCCAGTTTCTAAAGTACAAGATCTTAAAGTAGCCACTGCAACAACCAATTCCATATATTTTTGGTGGACCAGACCAGACTGCACGGATTACAATGCTCCAGAAATTTGGTACGAATATAGGATCGAGTCACTGGATTCATGGGACTCGACCCACCTTCGTGGAACTTTTAATCACGACTGGTATCTTCAAAACTCTCTACTGCCCTACACAAATTACAACTTGGAGATATTTTTACGCAACTCGGCCGGAATTTCGAATGTCGGAGCAAATTTAACGGCTAGAACAAAAGAGACTCTTCCAACGGCACCGTTGGATTTACACGTTTCATTAGCCCATTCAAAATTTCTAAGTCTAGCCTGGAAGCCACCATATCCTCCCACGGGAGAAATTTCTTTTTACATAGTGTATTACAAGACTGCAGCTGGATATGATCAATGGAATGCATGGATCCCATCAATGAGATCATGTATTTTACCAGGTTTTAAGGAATACGTGTGTTTTGATCTACCTAAATTAAACCCTGTCACCGAGTATAAAATCAAGGTTAGTCCTGGTTAAATTAATAAATTTGAAAGTTGGTAGAGAAGAACAAATGATTGGCTTGATGTACATTAAATGTTACATTTTCTTACCCATTTGAGGCAAAAAACAGCAACCAGCGTTACCGCATTGATACAAATATTTTTAAGAGGGGGTGTAACATCTATGGAAAATTACCAACTGAGTTTTTTGTTTTTCTCAATAATAAGACAAAAAATATCAAAAAGAAAAGCATCGTTACTTTATAACTTATGTACACAATACGGGGTACACAATCGTAATATTGTTACTTATTTATGAAAGATTCATTAAATTTTAAAACTTATAGTATTTGCATTGTTGTGTAGTGTGTACAGAAGACAAATTCGTTATAATCAACTAATTTGGCTCCAGTACACAACCCTGCAAATACCGTGCATTTTAAAATAATAAATCTTTCATACACTATAAATAAGTACCGTAACAATTATGTGTACAAATAAACTAGGCTATGTAGCCACTGTTTGTGGTATTTTTGTCTTATTAAGAAAAACCAAAAATTCATGTGGTAATTTTCCAAAGGTGTTACACTCACCCTTACACCCCTTCATAAGATATGCATTAATATTAATTTAATTTACTTATACAGATATAGTAATGTTATCGCATTATCATTAGTCTAACCATTTTCTTTTCATTGTTAGTACTGTTACGGTACGATACAAATTAATTAGGTATCGAAATATCGATACTATTCCATTCTAACCATAAATTAACACATTTTGTATCAATTATTTTAGGTATCCGCATTTAACAAAAAAATAAAATCAGAGGGATCAAACAGTACAGAAATAACTGCGAACACCCTAAAAGACGGTAAGTTTATTTGTAAATGCCAGAGACTAAACAGTCATCTCATAATAATTAAGATACTTAATTGTAAAAAAAAAATCTTTTTTTATGTTTTGTTACCCTGAAATTTAATTTTCGTGTATTTAGTTCCCGGTCCACCTTCCAATGTTAAAATTCATTCAAGAACAACCAGTTCAGTCAACGTGACATGGGAAAATCCAGATAATTGTAATAATTGTACCGTTAATAAATTTAAGGTAAGCCTAATTCATTTACAATTTTTTATACTAACGTATTACATACCGTATTATTATTTTTTTTTTTTACTCCGTATTAATTTTGAATACCGTATAGTGTATTTTTTACAGACCCTTTTGCAATCGCCATAACTAAGCGGCGTTTGTGCTTGGCATGCACATAGTGCAATACAGGGTATACTTATTGAGAGAAGGGGTAGTGCGGACGAATTCCAATCACAAGTTCAATTACACGCGCATGCGCAGGCCAAATTGGCGGGTAATTTGTGGAGCTTTTAGCGTTCGAAACGAAAAATGGCAACAATTTTGAATATTTACCTTCGTTTTTTTTTTGCGATTTCTTCTCAAAGATTTCGAAAGCATGTAATTTCCGTATTTTAGAAATTCAGGATGTAAGAAAATTGGATCGTTTCTGTTTAAAATTGTGCGATAATTTAAAAGGTAAAAATGGCGCCTTGAAATTTGCACCTATACGGTACTTTTTCTCATTTTGCGCTTGTTGAAAAGCACAAAATGGCTACAATTCAAGATAGCGCCTGCTTTCCGCACTATCCGTTCTCTCATTAAGTATACCCTGGTGCAATATACTGTACTCGTATAGCAACCACAAGTAACAACGATCAACAAACTACGTAGATTCCCATGTTTGATACCTAATTTGTTTGTTATTGCTAAGGTGGCGGCTACTATTACTCGTAATAACGTACAACTGTGTATTATGTATTATGTTACTGTGTACTATGCTGTGATATAAATTGAATTATTTAATTTTAAGGTTGTGATTAGATATTTAAGTTCGTATGACGGTTTAAATCCAAATAACTTCGAGCAAGAACGAGAAGTCTATGAAAACCACATCTTAATTGGTGGTTTAGAGCCTGCAACTCGCTACCAAATTAAAATATCCGCTGTAACCGAAGAGGGTTTATATGGTCAAAATGCTACTATTGAAGCTGTTACCTTAAATTCTAGTAAGTTCAGACATTTTTTTTTTACTACTACACTCTTTTTTACAGTGGCGGATTTAAGAGAGGAGGCCAAGGAGGCTGGCCCCCTTCATAATCAAATTTTATCCTGAGATATACGATTAAGAAAAAAAAAAAAAGCTTAAAATGCACAAAATTGTAGGCTACTTCAAATTTACAAAATGTTTAGGCGATATTTTAGTCTACATAAATTCAGTGTTAAATTTCAATGGATTTCCATTCTAGGATCACATCTGATACGGATCCTAATTAATTAGGAAATTATTAAGACAAAATGCAAAGAAATATTTGAATGGACGAAATCCCAGAACAACACTATGGGGCGCCAAAATAGACCAAAAAACTCTATAGGAGAGATTTTAAAATTATTGTATCTTCGAAACCGTTGAACGAATATGGACGTGTGATACATAGAAATGACCGTATTAAATAGATCTATTTGAATACCGGTATGTAAAAATATTGTGGTGTCACAGCATGAAATAAAAAGATATTTAAGAAAAACTGAAGTTCTATATTGAATTTTTCTTTTTATTTCATGCTGTGAAACCATAATATTTTTACATATTCAAATAAATCTATTTAATACGGTCATTTCTATGTATCACATGTCCATATTCGTTCAACCAATGGTTCAATTGTTACGAAGATACAATTATTTTGAAATCCCTCCTATAGAGTTTTTTTGGTCCATTTTGGCGCCCAATATTATAGTTGTTCTGGCATTTCGTCCAATCCTCTAGTATTTTGGGGGGCAGGGCCCAGACCCCCTGTCCTGTGTGATGGGAGGAATTAAAATGTGGGCCCCCTCAAAAATATTTTCTGAAACCGCCACTGCTCCTTTATTAAAATGTGCAATTGTAACTTATTTTTTCAAATAATTTGAAACAGAACCTGTATTGAACGTGCCAAAACTCGAGGAAATGTCTGACTCTTCTTTACGATTTTCCTTTGAACCTACTCAAAACAGAACCGGACCTATCACGTAAGTTGTTCACAACCGACCAGTTCGACAGACTCCGACACATGGATTATAACAGTACTTTTAACATGTCTGTCATTAATTATACTTTTATAGGTCATACTTTGTCATAGTAGTCGAAAAGGGATCAGAAAACGAAATAACTCTGGATTCGTTAGTAAATTACACTTCGTATAAAGGTCTTGGATTTCACATCGCGGCTTCGTGGACAAATCTAAATGCGAGCAACATCATCAAGTTCGTATTGGGAGATGGAAGAAGTTACGGCGAAAATGGAATTTACGTAAATTATCCACTGGATTCAGAAAAGTCTTACATAATTGGACTAGCAGCTATTAGCGATTTTAGAAAAGATGGAGGGGTAAGTTTATTTTTCAGTGTAATATTATACTTTTCCTATGTATATGATGGGACGCAAATTCTTAGCCCCTAAATTAGGGGTGGGCAACCTTTTTAAGTGAAGGGCCAAAATAAAATTTCAAGTTTATCTCGCGGGCCAATAACTAAAATGCGATCACTAAAAGGCCCCTCGCAATTTTTTTTTTTCTGGGGGATCCAGAAAAAAATTTTGAGGGGGCCGCCATTTTTTTATTTATTTTTGAATATAAGCGCA
>JAQGBM010001171.1:0-11234 GCA_034698405.1 Symphylella vulgaris | reverse complement strand
GAGTAGAGCCCCACATTGGTAGAAAATCTTTCCACCAGAATCTTAGCACCGTTATTTCTTGTGGATTTAGAGTCCTTTATGAAAAATTCATCCGCACCTAGGTTAAGATCTCCATAGTAGATTTTATAGTTTCTTTCCGGGTTAAAAAAATAATATGATTAATTTAATGATAGTAGTATGTTAACAACAAGCTACACAGGTACACAGTCTACCATCATGGCATCCAACCAACATTACAAATAACAAACAAAACGGCATTTTTAGTTTTTGAGATTCAAGATTGTCAGCTGTTGGCGAGTAGCACGACAAATTTACTACCGCCGTAATGGTGTAATCTATTAATTTTTTCGTTCTTGTGCCAGGGCGCTCTGACACTTTTGTTTAAACCTTAAAATCTATTATTTTTGGTCATTTTAATATAATTTAAAAATGAAATGATCTCAGGAAATTTATAAGAAGTAATAAATTATCAACAATGCTCTAATTTGATCAGATTTTATTGATTTCTAATTTCCACAATGTAAGTTATCTGGCTACAAAACTAAATATGGCCGCTTCCAGTTAAATTTGCAACACGATTTCTCAGTTCTTTGTGTATCAAAAAGAATAACTGGCATGCTTTAAAATGGATAAACAGAAATTAAACAAGCTTACACCGGTAAACCCTGAGAACCTTGTTCTAGAATTTTTCAAAGGACGTGTTCAGAAAAAAGGGAAAATCGTAATAAATACTTTAGCCGGTTGTGCGTCCGAACTGATCAAGCAACATGGCCGTTCTGTAGTTGGAATTTACAGCAAGCCAGACGAACTCTTGAAATTATTCCGAAAGCATCCAAAGGTTTTTACGATAGTTAACAACGAGGTCAGACCCTCGAAATGCCTTAAAAATGAGCCACAAGAAGAAGTTCCAGAAGTGGAAAGTGTTCCTACAGGAAAGGGTAAAGCTAATGCTCCTGCAGCGAAGGCTAAAGCCAATGTTCCTGTAGCCAGTGCACCGAAGGCTAAAGCCAATGTTCCTGTAGCCAGTGCACCGAAGGCTAAAGCCAATGTTCCTGCATCCAGTGCACCAAAGGCTAAAGCCAATGTTCCTGCAGCCAGTGCACCGAAGGCTAAAGGCAATGATTCTGCAACCACTGCACCGAAGGCAAAAGCCAAAGCCAAACAATCAGCACCAGAAGCCGAAATTAAAGAGTCAGAAAACAATGTCGAGAATATTATTTTGGAATTTTTTACGAACTATATTCTGAAATGGGGAAAGCTACAGATGTCAAGTCTTGTCATATATTCACAAAATCTGGTGGCTCTAAACGGGTATGAATCTTTAGGCGATTATGTAAAGCCAGCTAAACTTAAGGAATTTATAAACAGTCGTCCCCAAACTTTTTCGATTAATAAAAACAATGTTACCTTATCAGAAAAGACCGAGAAAGGTGCATCCAAAGTGGTTCAAAAACCATTAAATAAATTAGAAAATGTTAGTGTAAAACTAGAGAGTAAGAAGGGAGATGACTTGGATAAAGAAAAATGTGCCAGATTAGTCATCCATTACATCAAAAGGAATGTTCAAAAGAAAGGAGGAAGACTTCCTCGAAGTAACCTAAAGTTAGTTCTTCGAGAAATTGCAAGAAAAGAAGGTCCAAAAGCTCTTGGAGAATTCAATACACCTGAGAAAGTACGGAAATTAATTCGCTCTACCCCCTCTCACAGCTTAACAATTGAGAAAGGTTTTATTGTAATGCTAAATCCCAAGGTTGTCAATAATCCTTTGATACCTGAAGATGCTATAGTAGATTTCTTCAAAAGTAGGATTAAAAAATCCAAAGACAAGAGAATTCATATGAACAATATTGTGGGACATGCAACTCAACTGTCAACCAAGTATGGCTCTGAAAGTATTGGGGACTTTGCAAAACCTGGAACTATATTCAAATTAATATACAGCTATGTTGATGAATTTATAGTAGAGAATGGTTACGCTCGCCTTACCAATGAGAATGAAATAAACAGGGATTTGGTAATGGATCAGATTGAGTTCAAAGAACCAGTTGAAGAATTGGTTCTGAATTTCCTGATAGGACGTATAAGGGAATATGGAAAAATCCCTGTTAATTACATTGGACCCCACGTAGAAGTATTGGCACGCCAGTACTACCACAAGCAGATTTTGTACTACACTCAACCTAAAAATGCAGAAAAATTGATACTGAACAATTCTAAACGTTTTGTTATCGTCGATAACTATGTAGAACTTGGCAAGGATAAACCCAAGATGATCAAAATCACCAGTAACTTTAGATTCAAAGAACATCTTGATCCTGACACAAATGGGGAGGCTTCGAAAAAAATGAAGACTAAATCAAAACTGGCCTCTACTACTATTGAAGCAGACCAAATTGTTATCTCAAAACAACAGAACACAGCTGGCAAGGATAATGTAGTTCTAGTTGAAGTAAAGAAAGAGCAGAAACCTACTAATGGTGAGCTTCCAGTAAACCAGACTGACCAGGCTTCCTCTGTCCCTTCAAAACGTAAGAAAAAGAAAACCAAAGGCAAAGAGAACACGGCAGTCATTGGACAATCCGAGGCAGAAGAAGAAAGTAAGAAGATTCCAAAAATTGATGGTATTGGGAAGATAATAGCACTAGAGGATACAAGAGGCATTATTAAAGGAAAAGATAGTAACGGAGGTACCTTAACCCTTGCTTTCAAGAGAGATTGTGTTCTGGAAGGCCTCAGGCATCTCGAACTTACCTCTTGGTTGGAACTGAATGATCAGGTGAAATTCCGAGCTGTTTACAAGATGAATGAATGGAGGGCTACAAAAATATTTCTGCAGTAAATATTAATAAGTCTGTAATACGAGACTCATCAAAGAAAATTATTTTGTCTCCATTAAAAATTTAATTTGATATAACTGTGCAGTTTTACAGTTTAGAAAACATTTTATTCCCCTGTTCAGAACTTTAACCATGGAAAGAAATTAATTATTTCGTTTGTAATAACGTTTTTATTTTACAGACAGCAAAGGATAGGCAAAATTTTTTTCTTTTTCTTGTAGCCCCTTGTCTAGCTAAGGACAGCTAAAATTTTCAATTTTATTTTTTCTAGTTAAACCAAATTACCATAATATGCATGTTGTAAAATTTAAATTAATCGGGGCTATTAAATTTTGTGAAATTTTTATAGAAGGAATAGCCTAAAAGTTACCATTAACATTCCATAATATCATGAAAAGTGGACCAAATTGTCTTTCTAATTTTTTTAAAAATAAAAATACTTAATTTTTTGTTTTCACAATTTCTAATTGTTTTTTAAAATTGTTTTGATACTACATATTTTTGCTTAATGTTTGCTGTTTAGCATATTATGTAAACTCATGTACCATTACCGTACCTAAATTACCTTGTAAAAGTAAACATTATAAATATCGAAATGTTACAGTTTTGCTGTAAAAATAAAAAATCTATTCAAGAAAATCTTCTATTCAAGTATTTTATTATATTGACCTGTAAGTTTTAGTTTGATAATTATGTTTTCTAAGCCTAAGCCAAATTTGTAAAATTCTGGGGTTAGGACATTATAACAATGTCGTCATAATGATTTGGTTTGCGGATGCTTTGTCTCCAATAACTCGTCCTCAACAATTCGTACCTGAACAAGTAGCAAAATAATGTTGGGAGGGATGGGACGGATTGTTTGGGGGTGTACTTCAGGAACCAATTGATCAGGGACGAGATGCTGAGACAAAGTTAACCAATAACCACAAACCCAATGACGGGTTGAGTCTGTTGAGAGGATCTACACAGGACCTGAGCAGTTTATACTCATCTGAAGGAACCGCCACTTTAAGAATTTCATTCACCCAGAAATTCTTGCCTGGGGGTTTGACTCGGACTTTCTGGATTCAGAGACAAGCGTGCTAACTGCAGGCTGGCACGTCAATGAGTTAGTTCTTCAGCTTTAAGTAACCTGGTTTGTTTTTCACTATTTCTTGATCCAATTCCCACCCTAAAGAAAGGATAGAACTTCTAACTGGGTAGGCCTAGAATTTTATTAAACATGATCAGATAGCATATTGAAAAGTTTAAATTAATAAGAAACAGTGTACCATCTGTCCATCTTGCTATTTATTCGCAATAAAAACTAAGGAAACTTATTTCTAATAAAAATCTAGTTTAATGCACACAAGGATATATATGACCATGTTACATTCATGATTAATTTTTATTCCAGTGACTATTATAGATTGCCTAGCTATTTACCCTCACCTTGCTGCATTTTTTTCATAAAATCTTCATCTTGCATTGACATCTGAGTCAGTTTCTTACCAATTCTTTCATGGACTTCCAGATATTTAGCTACACACCTGTCTAGGCATACAGATTCACCTTTGCTCAGTTCAGCTTCGCTGTATTTAGGTGGAATACATTTGCGATGGCAAGCTGCAGTCATGCGGTTATACATGTCTGACATCATTTCTACTTCCAATTCATTAACCAACTGCATTTTTGCAGGATCAAGCTGAATTTGTCCAGCCATGTTGTGATCAGTATTTCAGTAGGCTAATAAGTCTTTCAGTAGGCTAATAAGTCTTTCAATTTGTTCCAAACAAAATAAAGTCGGCTACCTAACTATATTAGCTCATGTTTTCCTCCTTTTCCTTTTCAAAATTACTTCTTCGGATTTTTTTCCTCTCTTCTAAACGGATTGAACGCTGTCTGTCGATGTCAACCTTAGCCAAGAAAAATCCCCCTACACCAAGAGCAGTTATTATAGCCCTGCAAAATATAAAAAAGGAGATTTATTAAACTTAGATTATTGTATTCACTCACGTCAGTAAATAATTATTTCAATAAAGAGAATGATATGATAGGGCTAGGCCATCATAGGCCATTATACCATAATATAATGTATAATATTGTATATCCTTGAGGCCATGGAGCTAGGCTATGCTTGCAATTAGCCTACTATGACTTTCACAAGCAAAACCTGTGGTCTAGAACCAATAGTAGGCTAAGCTAATAGGCTACGGTACGGTAATCTAGCCTAGTCGTAAATGGACATTTGGTCGCCTAAATTTAGAGTAGGTCCTAGGGCTGTTAGCATGTTAGTATTTTTATTTATTTATTTTTCACATATAATGCAGAGCCTGAGGCTCGTAGCATAAGAATAATTACGGTATATACAAGGATATATAATTAAAATTAATTTAAAGTTTGTAGATCTGTTGTCTAGATAAGTGGGACGATCATTTTTAAATATAAAGAAACAGTCTTGCGGTTGCTTGATAACAGCAGTGAATAATTCATAAAATGTAGGAACATGCCGCCGCAATATAGCCGCAAGAGCCAAGAGAATAGAGAGAACATTTTAAAAGCCATGTGATTTCGTCAGGATTTCGTTCATCTTGTTGGCGCTATTTTCCGTTTATAAAAGGATTAAATTATATAATTACATTACTAACTTACCAGCTAATGCTTATCTTTGTTATTTTAGATAATGGCATATGTACAAATATTGAAATAATATGATTTTTTAACAATAAATTGAAGAAACATCGGCAAGCACTTTCAGCTGAAATTTCAGATCTAAGAGATGTTCTGTCTTTGAGCGCCACCTACAATTCTCCCATGCTCACGTCTAATTTGGCGGCATATTTGAAATGGTTTTGGATCTCACTGAACTTCAAATAGGGTAGAAAACCCATATTAAAGGAAAAACCTCTATTAATATTGACATAAAATACGAAAATAACTTACTGCATAATTATCCTACTCTTATAATATGTAGAGAAGTGTGTTTTATTTAATTTTACATTCATTTTTTCTTTGGCGCACTTTGCAGTGTATCCTTCCTACTACATTAACTACACTACACTGAACATAATAAATTTACAAAATAAACCTTTGATGATTATTATTTTTATTTATCTACATTTGTATATTAAATCAAATAATGTTTGGTAAAGGAAACCAGTTTCAATTTACTCGACATACAATTTATGACACTACATTAACTTTAATACAACATCGAAACAAAAACAAAAAATAAATATAAATACATACAAATATTATGCGATTTATATATGTAATTATATTAAATCTATACGAATAATTATTGCTATAAAAAACTAATATGTTCATCTACAGGTGAGGAAACGATAGTACAAATATTTTACCTTCTACACATGATCTTAAAACATTAATAATGATATACTGTAATTAATGTCACAATTAATTAATTATCTGTACAAAAATGATAAAATACACATATTATATTTTTGCTTAATTTAAAATAATACCGTCGTATAAAAAACTGAGAATCAAACTCCAATGCATTATAAAATAAAACAGGGATTTAACATGTAAAGTATACTAAATAATGCGAGTACAGCTCTGCATTGCGATCAATTTCATCATTTCATGAAGAGAAATCAGAGAAAAGTTTAAGAAAAACAGTATTGAATAAAGTAAAGAAGTAAAAATTGAATATAAGATCAATATTCATTTAATAATTTCCCGCTTAATTTCTGGATTATTTTTCATGCCATGGCTTAATTAGAATAAATTTACAGAAGGTTATGTTTGAACTAGATGGCCTAATTTTTATTTGGGCTAGAAATTGAATAGTCAGGGTAACATTATTTTATTATACAGTAATTCTCGTACAGTACATCTCAAGTTTTCGCGCCAAAACACATTTTTTTGAATAATTTTAAAGTGACGCAAAATTTCGAAAAAATACGAAGCAAGCGAAAACAGAAATTTGATTTGTTTTCATTTGCTTTTTTTCGAAATTTTGCGTCATTTTCAAATTATTCGAAAAAATGTGTTTTGACGCGAAAAATTGAGATGTAACCCCTTAAAGTACTGTATTTTTTATTATATTATTTTATTTTGAAACATTAATATTTTTATTACAATACTAAAAACTTAACTTTAATAAAGTTAATCGTCTTCTTAACCTTTCTCTGTGGGATTTAAATTGATTAGTCCAACAAAATGCACACATTAATAATTATTAACCACCAAAATGCACATACAGTATTAATATTAACCACCAAAATGAAATACTGTATAGACCTAGCCTACGGTAGCCTATAGTAAAAGAATAATAAAAACTCAAAACTAACTATTTTTTCGGAGTTTGCCAAAATTTGTATTAAACGATCGATGTAAAAATTACGATAAAATGTCGATTTTTTAAAACTTTTTCTCGATATAACTTACGAGTTAGTGCAATTTAAATGGTACATTGTAAAATGGTAATTCATATGCAAGGACAATAATTAAAACCCACATAGGGTTAGGGTAAACGTTACCATAGTCTCAATAATCCAAATTTAAATATTGTTAAACAATCGATCAGGCTTTTTAAGAATATCATTATTCTTATATTGTAAAAAAATGCTTTCAAAATAATAGTCTAAGTTTAAAGTAAACCAATTAAAAAGTGTAACATACTCGTAGTTTTTAAAATCAATGCATTAAATATTACAGCTCTGGGAGCAGTTTACTGAGATTCTTAATTTTTACACTACTTTTAAAATACTGCTATTAACTTACTTAATTATTTTGACAATATTTAGGGTGAAATTGATTAAAATCACTACAGTAAATTTATCCCACTAATATAATAATATTTTAAAATAAAATTTAGATTTAGATATTATTAATATCTTCACAGGTTACGGTACATTTATATAATAATATGTTTATCGTAAGAAATAAATATTGCACAACAAAATATATTTACAATTACAAATATATGATCAGATCACAATTATGTATAAAAAAAACTTAAAATTATTTCTCGCCGTCTATTTTAATAGTGAAAATTTGTGACAAAAACGTCATTGAGACGTGTTTCAATAGTTCATCGTGAAAGACTTAGTAATAATAGTCCACATTATAATTTACTGAGAATTATTATGTGATAAAATTGGCAGTTTTCAAAATAAATTAAAAAAAGAAAATGTTGTAATTATTCCAATAATTACAACAGTAACTTTGTTCTTGAAAGAAATTTTATAAATTTCAGTCTTTTTGTTTATTTTTCTTTTCAATCAATTAGTATTCTTAGAGGATATTGGTAAGCTTGGCCGAAATCCGCATTTCTTAGACATACTTCCACTCCTATAAAATGAAACAGAAAAGATTTAATGTTCAAATTTTTTTCCAGAAAATTATTTTTAAAATGTTCGACATTATACCTTGTTGAGTTGTGCCAGTCTACCATGACTCCAGCCCTGGAGCACTCCCTAGCGTAAGCCTTAAAGGCTTGACAGTAACATTGTTTTCCCTGAGGACACTCACACATATCCATCAAACATGACCTGTGAAAATAGGATAAGTACGTACCTTGTTAGTAAAATCATTGTAAAACAGTGGTACCTGAGTGGAACATTTAAAATACCGTACTCAAGTTATAAGGAAATACAAAAATTTTCGTATATCCTTGAAAAGCGAATTACAAGTTACAACCCGATTGGTGGAAAAATAATGTTTTTTATAATAAAAAAAAAACATCGAATTTCGTAAAGGGATAGGTCTGTACGAAGTAATTAATAAAATTTTAACGGTCAGGGTTCGGAACCGGGACCGGTCGCGAAATATTGGATAACCGGACCCCGAACCGAAATATGAAAGAGTTCTGAACCATAGTAGCGGTATAACCTTTTCATTTCAAGACAAATCGGAATGAAATCGGAGAAAAATCGAGAAAACATAACGAAATAACGAAATTTTGAGGGAAAATTATTTTTCGTAGAGTTGAATTCAAACCCTGGGCCCACTTTTTGATATTTTCCCCAACGTTTGTCGATAAAATAAAGTAATTAGGTACGAAATACTTCTTCATAAAATCTCGACCTATGGCGAAAAAAAATCGGATAATGATTGAGATTTGGAAATTGACTTACTTAAAGTATCTCGCATGTCCGACCCTGTAATGACAGGCCGCAAAGGCTGGTGACCTGAGGTAGCTGCACTCTTTGACAGCCTTGATCTGTTCTGCTCCTCTTTTGCGTTCGAAGCAAGGGATGCTCGAAGAATCTCGTACCTTCTCTTGCCTTCCGCACAGCCTTTTGCTGCCGACCCTCCAAGACGACCCGAACGCGTTGACATCGTCGGTAAGCCAACCCCGTCGTCGGCGCAAATCGTCGCTAGGGTCGCCATTGTAGTTTCCGCACAACCCACACAGTTTAGATTTGAACTTTGGAGGAACAGATAACTCCACGAAACTATTTCCATCCCAGGTAATTTTTACACCTTGAAAAATGAAAAATGATCGAAAATTAAATTGGTTAATTTTCGTTCCAAATTATTCTGAATTTTTTAACTTTAAAGTTTCTTAGCCTCGTATTTATGGGGAAAAAGTCCGGGAAATTTTTCGGTTTTCCCTCAAACATCTGAGAATTTCCGGAAAATTTCACAAAGAAATGAGTTTTTACGCGAAAATTTTGGAAAATTTCCACAAATTTTCCAAAATATAACAACCTAAAAATGTGATTAATAAGAAATTTTAGGTAATTAAAAAAATTTTCATTCATTTTTGGAAGTTTCGGGAATTTTTTTCAAATTTTCTAGAATATATCAATAATTGCCAATTTTCCAAAGGGATCGAAATTTGACATTTTGTAATTTCCCGGAAAATTTCGAACACTAAAAATACTCGTTGGAAAGGAAATGGATTCTTACCATCTTGGGTTTTGACCACTACGTTTTCTCCTTCTTTGTACACAGTCAGGACCCCTAATTCAACGTAGGGCAGAGTTACCAACTTTTTATCCACTTTAACAACCTGCCTTTGCTGCAGAACCACTTTATTGTTTGGAAGCTGGAAATAAAATTATTTTACATTAATTTTCAAAAATCGCAATTTGATAAAAAATTTTAAGGGGAAAAATTTTAAATTACCTGCAAAAAGACTGTCTTGGTCCACGATGCAAATTTCGATTTTCTCACGTCATTTCGAACCCTGATGTTAAAGGACTGCGTGACACAATCTTGGGCCAAGACGTACTTGCATGGTCCTTGGAAATCGAACCCACGACCGTCAAAAGTTCGGTAGTGTGGGTCCCCAAAAACAGTACACGTAGCATCAGCTAAAAATAATAATAATAATTTTGGTTGTACTAACCTAACCTAATATATGCTCATTTTTCTCTGGTCTCGGCCACCTGACAAATCGTGGGCTGCGCCATCCCAGAAGTGTTGTCATTATTATAGCTGCACTCTTATGAGGGAACACTCCGCGCGCAGTGGCTCTCTCTCGCGTTAGAGAAACTCAGTCTTCTGGTTTTGCGTATCTTACTCAGAATTCCAGGGATAGATTATCCCTGATAATTCTAATTTCTAATTAACTTATCTTCTGGAAAGGTCCTAAACGTACTGAGAGAAGGACTACGGCTAGACCTCGGTTTAAACTTTCACCCAAAAGAGCTGCTACTCTAGGAATGTTCAAGGATAAATAATTCATATACCGACTTACTGTACTAGATTCGAAGTTTAAACTGACAACTTCGCGATAAAAATTTTTTCTTATCTTAAAAATTATTCCCCCAACTTCAGATCGGAATTCGAACCCGGGATTTGTAGCCACAAGCGCGATAGCCACATCGGAACTGGTAATTTACTAACCTTCTTCACACTTTGGACAGCATTCTCCTGGAACCTTTTTTGGAGTTTGCCTTGGTGGACACTGCATTTCGGTTGAGCACTGTTCAACAGTGCACCTCGTCTCTCCAGATCGACATTCGCAATGCGTACACGCATCTAGCTTCCACGTCTGTCCTGACTAAAAGTAAATTTTGAAATCACATTATTTTCGAGTTCTTGGTCCTGTTACAAATAGGTTAGTAGGCTAAGATAAAATCCTTACTTTGTACTCTATATCGGCATGTTTGCAAGTATCATACTGCCTGGCTTGCATCGTTAGCTGACAGGTTCGGCAACATGTTCCTGGCTCGTCAACTTGAAGTTCGATTGGGCAATGCAAGGGCGGGCAAGATTTTCTTTCACATATGGCTGTTGATCCCTAAAATATAATAAAATTATTTGTCTTGAATAAAACTTATATTATCCCTGATCTATCAAAAAAATATTATGGGGTCAAAAACGAAATAAAAAGATATTTCAAAATTACCCAAATTTCGCTCTTAAAACCTGATCACACGAGCGTTTTTTCCAGCGGTTTTTGACGCTGCGGCATGAAATCGCGTGGTTTTATTGGAC
>JAQGBM010001170.1:0-11236 GCA_034698405.1 Symphylella vulgaris | reverse complement strand
ATTGGACAAAAAAATTGCACTTGCTTTTGCGGCCAATAAAACCACGCGATTTCATGCCGCAGCGTCAAAAACCGCTGGAAAAAAACGCTCGTGGTACAGTGATGTTGCAACCTACATAATAATACTGTGCTACGAGTAAGTTATACCGTACGAATATAAGATTATCTTCAATAGAATAAGTTGTATTACTGTATACATAACCTCTCGCGAATCAGCCCTTTCAAATGATATGGCTTTGCTGGCATTAGTTGAACTAAACCAACTACTTCGTATACGGCTATACGCTGTATCATGACCTATAAACCAGCATCGCAACTGCATTACACCGATAAATAAAGTGGTTCTCATCTTGTTTACTTCAATGGTAGTATGTTACGTTACCACAGTTATCTCATCGTCAAAAACGTTTCTAGCATCAGCATTGCGAATATTCGCTCGTTATGCTGTACTAGCGCGAAAAGCGAGCGAGAGTCTAGAGCCATTTTGTGGCTAAAAATTGTGTAATCGGAGCACGAGTATGCCATCTCCATATAACTTATTATATACGGGGTATATATATATACTATATAGAGGGGGTAGAGTATATGTTCATTTAAAAAAGATCGAAATCTTGCATGCAACACCAAACGTGCAATATCATTAACTTACTGTATAACGAAATATATATCTTCGGATCCAGGCTGCTGCATGGGGTGTGTGCTGTACTTCATGATATTAATAGAAAAATAAAGATTTCGATTTTTTTAAGTGAATGTAACATGGCCAAAATTTTCCCTTATCATTGTGTACAATGTCCCCCCTTTCATGATGTATTTCGAATTTTTTCAAAATTCCATTCCTGACCAAAGGCTAAAAAAAAAAAAAGATTTTAAAAAAGTGAAGTTTGACGTCATATCATCATTGAAATTCGGTTCCCCGAGCGTCAACAGTAACGTTGACAAAGTTCTAAATTCAGAGGACCGAATTTCAATTCATGAAGACGTCATTATAGTACGGTTTGACGTCACAACGTAGATTTTTTTAAGGCGAATTTTTGTACCCTTTGAAGTGGAATTTAAAAAAAAATTCAAAATGCATCGCATGAAACTTAAAGGGGGATCATTGTAGGTATAGCCTACGGTATGTGAAAGTTTTTGCGTGCTACAAATACTTTAATTAAAGAATTATTCTGGATGGAACCCAGAAACAGAAAACAGAGTAAGAATATCTCATTGATGACGTAATTCTTGATTGTGAGCATAACTTATAAGGATTTCCACCTATACACTACTGACTTAATCATTTCTCAGTAATGTCAATGAGTTCCTCTTCTTTCTCTGTTTTCTGTTCTAAGTCGTAAGTTCTACCCTCTGTCTTGGTAATTTTTGTGTTCTTATATATACCCCCCTCACCCTCGACTCCCAAAAAGGCTCGAGTCTTGCACCAGGGTTATTTCGTGAATTACCTACATATACTTACTGTATGTAGGTACCCCGAATCGGGATCGAGCAGGTTATATGTGGGAAGGTTGGGTCGTGGGAACAGTCACTCATCCTATTACTTACCACACCTGATGGTTGAGCTAGACTTCTTAGTCAGCATGAGAAGACCAATGCCATCACTGGAGCATGGCATCCACTGGTATGATGGTTTGGTAGCTGCCCCATATAGGCCTATATGCATTGCAGCATTTGGGAGAGTATATAGGCTACAAAGTAGCATTTTCTACGCAATGCGGATAATATTATCAGTATAAAATTTTCAATTAACCTTATAGATCGAGGACCCCCATGCAGAATTTAAGCGGGTTAATTGCTCGTATAACTATTGCGTATTATCAAAATAATAGAAATACCATATCCATAATTAAAAAAATAATTATTCTCAACAGTTTTATTGGTCGTAAACATAAGTTATACGTTTAAATTACTGCTTAATGTGTCTATGTGAAGCTATATTATCAGTATTTATGACTTTTATGGACGATATAATAATACAACTGTACATACACATATCCGAAATTGTATAAGTGCTACTAAGATATTCACTTAACGTAAACATAAAATACGATTACACTTTAATAGTTTGTATATTATATTTACAATAAGTTTAAGTTAGGATATCTCGACAACAGTGATCTCGACCCAGCTTTTGATGAGTCGGAGTTGAGCCATAAAATTCAGTTTTCGAACTTAAATACGAGTATACCGTATAAGTTACGTATACTTCAGGAAGAGCAATTTTATACGTTTCTGCTGCAGAAATACATGAGTGTATATGGACTTACAAGTTTTTTATGGATATAAAAATAACTATCATAAAATTATTTGGGATATAACTTAGTTTATATACTTAGTCTATTCGTATAAAAAATAGTTGATACCATAATATTATCCCAATTTATCGATTTTGTGCACTGATACATACCGGTACTTAATCATATCCTATAAATAACCTCTATAATTAGAACACACCAGAATTTAGAAAATTCGCTCTAAAAATTATTTAAAATTTTCAATATTTGATTTGGGAGCTAAAAAAAATAAATTTCCCGGACCCCTACAATATTTTGAAGTATAGCCTACTTCAAAATATTTGGGGTAGGTCGAATATTTTACCCAGTCAAGCCCTCCCCAGCTTCAAATCCTGGGTGCGCTACAACGTAATGTTAACACGTTGAATAGACTCCACCAGCCTTGCCACCAGCAGTCTAAAGAAATAGGCTTGATCTCCACAGCAGAGATCGTTTTCGTTGGTTGTGTACATTAATAATTACTCGTATATATCGGTTTTGAATGCATTCGGTCATCGTTCATGAAGTTTTGAATGTAAAAATTGTAAAAATAAAAGGCAGACGGGCCCCTTCCCGGAATTCTGGAGATTTCCCAGTGGGTCAGTCTAAAGTCCCTGTATATATGGGCCATTCAAACCTGTGCAGTGTCTGATTTGCTATGATTTGCCGACCAAAAGTGGTCATTGCGATGTCCTTGAAGTCCTGTAGTCTCTGTACAGTTACCGGCATTAAATTTTAGCCATGCGATGTACAGGTTATACACTTAGGTTACCTTAGGTCAACTTATAGGTTGTCTGTCTAAAATTTAATGCCGGTAACTGTACAGTCTGTAACTTACGTTAGACCAGAAGATACCGGTATTATAGCTTCGTTGACAATAATTTTCTAAAAACTGAAACAGTAATAATATAGGTCTTTATTTTAATTAGCCTATATTTAAAATTAATGAATTACATTTTAAGAAAATATGAAATAGACGGACTACCCTAATTATAATATATACAATTTAAAAAAACTGAGCTTTCCTATGGTATATAAAGGAAAACTATATTATTTTATTTTATAACATTGCATCTATATGAAACGTGGGGATGCACCAAAAAAAGCGGTTCGAATTTCCCTATATAGAAAGCCATTGTGAGGTTTTTGTAGTTTCTAGCTGTCATCTTATTCTCTGTTCTTTATGTCTGTAGCAGTGTAGCCTGTAGGCAACACATAATATATCCAATATCATCATCGAAAGTTATTATAGGGAAACATCCATATAACTTAGAAATGAATTTACTACTAAACAACTTCTCGAAATATAACTGTCGAAACGTGATACAGCGTTAATCAGCCAACTCGGGTTACGAGAAAGTCGAAAATATTCTTTTGTCACCACTCTGACTGACATACACTTCTCCCTTAATTAGCTGAAATCCGAGAACTGCAACTGGCATGTCTCATATCTGGGGTATAAAACAAGAATGTCCCACAACATTAAATTATTCATATTGATGTGCAGGGTTGAACAAGGATATTATGAGAATACGAGTAAGAGTGGTATGTTACAAAAGTAAATATTTAGATAATCGTGCACAGTATATCAAAGCACACATCGTAAATTTTTTCCCAAGCACTGTACTGGAGAGATGACATTTTTATATGTATCGTTATTTTTAGTTTGTTTTTGCGCTGCTTGGTCAAGAGTCAGCTTTTTAGTGTATCGGTATGTTTCGTTCAAGTATATAAACGTATTACGTATATTACTGATTTAATGACCAGCACACCATGCTGATGCATGCTTGGACTCAATTATAGAATAAGTTATAGATACACCATGCTTGGACTCTATTTTAGACCTTCATTCATTTATTTTTATGGTCCATCTAATACCGCAGTATAACTTACAATCACTTAGGCTACTCGTACTATAATAGACCTTTATAAAATTGATGTATAATAAAAGTAGCCTGGACTGGACTTTATTTATGTTTACGTTAGGCTATATTGTACTCCGTATATTGCAATACAATATTTTATGCAATGTTTAATTGAATTCACAGATCTTTATACCGGTAATAGTAGGCTACCTATATCAAGTATATATATAGGATAGGTAGGCCGGTACTTGTCGGGTTTCTCACCCGAATAAAATAATTCCTATACACTTTACATGTGCTATGTTAAAGTATAGCAAACCTATTTCACCCGAATTAAATCAATCATTTTTGTACTTGTCTGTTTTCTCACCCGAATACATGCATAATGTGCACCACATGTGTGGTCTTCACACATATGGTGCACATATGCACACACATGTGGTGCACATTATGCATCGAACGAGTATGCCATCCCCTTAATATCGTGTTGTTTTTCACATATGCATATATATGCAGATAAATGTATGTGCATATGCGAATAAAAATATGTGCGTATGTGCATATGCAGATATGCACATATGCATACAGTACATGCATTTTCTTCATTTATGTCGTGTTGTTTTGCACGTATGCATATGTGCAAATATGTGCACAAATGCATACGTATATGCATGCAGATATGCACATATGCATACATGCATGTGTACATACATGTGTGGTCTTCATTTATGTCGTGTTTTAATTGCACATATGCATACATGCATAATTTAATATATATATGTGCGAAAAAAATATATTAAAAACATGTTAAAATACCTGAATCATGTATGTAATATTCGGGTGAGAAAACAGACAAGTAAATATTAAAAATTGGGTGAGATAATAGAGTTGATAATATATGAATAATATTCGGGTGAGAAAACCGACAAGTACCCTGATTTGTTATTAATGCTAAAGTAGGTTATTATGGTACCATAATTTTGGTTTAGGCTATTAGGTTAGGTCTACCTGTATTGCTGACATAGTGGCTTAGTAAGCACAATTCCGCGCTTATTATATGGCAAATTGACAATGTGAAAAGTTATAGGCCTAGTGTTTACGACCTATAGGCTATAATCATATAACTTAGAGCTTTTTAACCTATATTTTAATCAGGCTATAATTAATTCGTTCAAAAGATTTTATACACACCATCATTAATAATAAAAACCTCATTACAGCTTTTTTCTTCTTCTTTTCCTTAGGAAGGCTGGTATATTATAATAATATATATAAATATCTAGGATATAGGCTATAATATTACTCGTGATAAATGCCTCGGAAATTTTGAACAAGTATAATTATTTTTATAGGAAGTTTATGATGTATTTATGAGTCTGTGGTGCCGAGTCCAATAAATTTTGACTGTAAACAAAAAAAAAAAATTAAATATGTCTTTCCCGATCCTTTTCTCTCTCTAATAAGCGTAAAATGATATATTCCAAAGGGATAACATTAATAAATCAATGAAAAATATACGAGATAAAATTCTCAACTTGTTCTTCGTAAGATCCTCCCTTTTTTAAAAATTATTCGGTAATGATGTCATCGTTATGGTACACAAAAAGAAACAAACAGCAGCCTAAAGAACCTTTCTCATATAAACTTAATCATGATAAATCTATGAGGCCGGTTGCACAAATGATTGTTAAAAAAGATTATAATCATTAGGGTTAGGCTTAAAGAATATAAGTTCAATCCCAAATATCAATGTAAATTATTGATCAAGAAAAAAATGTTTTTTTAAGTTATTTATAATGTAATAAAATAATGTCTTTAATTATTTTTGTAGTAATTTTATTGATATTTGGATTACCGGTAACTTAATTTCCTTGAATGATGCCCGCTTTTTAAATTGTGATGATTTACCACAACCTTTTTATTGAGAATTTACAACTTTTTTGGTTGTCGTGCAGACTTTATAATCCATATTTTTAACTATAAGAAAAATTATTTACAAGTCACAGGGTTGCAATTAAATTAGAATTTTTTTCTATCTCTGGGACAAGGGGCGGATCTAGGAATTTTTTTTCGGAAGGGGCCCAAGCTTATTGTTTATAGGATAAATGCCCTGGAAATTTTTTTCAAATTGAGGTCAGATTTGGTGCATTTTGGGCAGTTCTGTATAATAATAATTCGTATCAGTAAAGAATTTTAAGTAATGTAGCCTAAAAAAATCCAAACTAGGCCTATGCTATAATATATATAGGTTTATAGCCTACTACTATAGGTATTATTACCACAATCTTTTGATTCTCGGGGGCGGCCCGGGCCTCTTCGGCCTCATTCTAGATCCGCCACTGTCTGGGACATACGAGTAATTCTAAATTTAGGCTATGTTCTACCTTGTGACTGAGGCTACCAACAATCAGTTATTTGGCACTACTGACCTCTTATTGGGCAATATGCCCCATAACAAAATAACTATATCAAAGCTTTATCCTTTTATATCCAGGCTATTAGCGGCTGACCTTTACGCCTAATAAAGCAGCATTATTTTATTTCAACGGACATCGTAAGTAAAATGGTGATTATGATGCCCACCATTATTCAGTTCCTAATAGACTTTGTACGGTACGGTACCGGTACGTCATATCATAATGCACATTTCGCATTTTAAATTCAAAGGTCAGATCCAAACTTAATTTTCCAATGCAAATTTGGCCTAATGGGCTTTCTGATTCTTCTGAATTTAAAATTACTTCCTACATACTTGCAAGATAAGGTATCAACATTCAACATGCTCGCTATAATACTTAAAACTCAATGTATTGACACTGCACTGAGGGGGGCAAAACCGTCAGTTTGGGGGCAACTCTATACCTGAAGACTTTTTTTTTGAAGCGATCTTCCCAAAATAGGAGAGGGAGCGCAGGTGGGGGGCGAAACCTTTTTCAGCAAAATTATCTAAAATTTTCAACTTTTAATAATATTATTATCAAAAGTTGAAAATTTAACATAATTGTTCATCATGCACCGGCTATTCATTACGATGGTCGGGGAAAATGTTGAGTATATAAATTTTGGTGAAATTGAGCACACCGGTAATTTTGGACCGCCGGTCGCCGCTATTTAAAGAAATTATTAAACCTATACAGACTGCCAAATTTCAATTTCTTCACCAGCCCAATTTCTTCGTTTTCACTCATTGATATGCACTTTCGATGGGAGGGATTGGCCTTCCCCCGCCCCGCCCCTTCGCCTCCCTTAAAAACCGCTAGTGGTTTGACTTTTAATGTAAAGAGCGAGGGGATCTAAGTTATACATCGAGTTATACATACTTCGTACATGCATTGGTTTAAACTCTCATCCTGAAGAGCCGCTATATTAAAAATTTCTATACTTCAGTTGGAATTTTATTCCTGAAAGTCACTGAACTCTGTCTATAATATGGTGCAACTACCGGTATCCATTCTGTAAATTTACCGAACTTGCTGTGAAAATATATACTGTTCGTAAAATTACAGTCCTTTCCTGTAAATTTACAGTTTTTATTATTTATTTTTACAAAAGAGGCCAGCCTATTCCATAATACAAATTGGGAAATTACGGTATAGAATATACAAAGATATAATCATAAATGACGACTAATTTTCTACTAAATTTTTTATCTCCGGAATATTTTTGCATGAATTATTCATTGTAAAACTCTTTTTAACTTTTTTTTTCCTAACAAAAAATATTTAATGGTTTTTGGCAGTACTTATTATTGGTAATTCTTATGATAATTCTTTTAAAACTAAATTACGATATTTTTTTTGTCAATTTGATTTATATATATAATATAACAATATGTTAAACCTTAAATTATACGAAGTACAAGCAATTTGGCAGTGCAAACTTACACGAGTATTATAACTTAATTGTCACTTGGCCTAAATATGGGGGAAATTGTAATAATATTATTGGTGTCATAATGGTAATATTCTAATGCTGATAAAAAACTGACATATTTTTTTTACAAAATAATGTGAATAGGGTCTATATTCTATAATAATAATAATGCTTATGATGTGGGTCTATTATAGATATATGCGTGGACTGTGGAGGAGGAGGCTTATGATTGAGTCGTGAACTAAGTTACAGAAGATAATAATATTATTACACCTTTGTGTATAGTGACTATAGTCAATTTGTTATGGTCAAGTGTGGTACCGTATCTTGACGATTTTTTCCTCGTGCGAATGGACTATTATGCGAGTATTTATAAGGCTAAGGCTACAATTATAATAGCGGGATCTTTTCTCTATTGTCACTCTAAATGGGCCGGCCTCTTCCCCAGAAAGTTCACGGCTACATGGTGCTGCGACCACAACAGTTTTTTCCCTATTCTTTCTGTGTTATTATTTTAATAATTTAGACTGATGTGGAACTTATAATCGTTCCAAACTTCAATCTGGTCGTGCCCAGTATAAGCAATGGAAAAAAACCAGCTTGGAAGCCCATAGGACAAAACACAAGAGAGTTTGGATTGGAACGATAACAGTCGATTGGAACGATAACAGTCGATTGGAACGATAACAGTCGATTGGAACGAAAACAGTCGAACACAGAAAGAATAGAGAAAAAATACTATTCTTGTCGTAGCACCACGCACCTCGGAACTGGGATCAATAAACCGAGGGCCAATTTGACCGGGGACCAAAAATCGGTTGGACCATTTTGTCCAGGACCAATTGGCTCGATCGTATAAATGTATACATTTATTCGATCGAGCCATTATCGAACCATACATATATGTATGGTTCGATAAATTATTATAAAACATAATATAGTTTCATGGACATCATGTAAAAATCGGCATCAGTCGATTATAATAATTCAGTTTATTAAATTCGTTACATCCACTATCATGGTTATACATTAACAGGATAACAAACACACAATATCCCCCATCAAAGTTTTGTTCTGTGTGTTCTCTTGAATTAATAAACAGGTTTACTTTAGTATTATGTGGCTGCAGTGTCTGTTATTTATTAATTTTCGTGGTTTTAGGTATTATTATTAGTTACCTCGGACAAATATTGTCGTACAGCACTCTACAGGAACGCGCGTTTAGCCATGCATAAAATACGATAATTTTATGCATCAGTTAGCCACAAAAGCCCCCTAAACTAATTCTTGCTCAGCTCCTCTCTCTACATAACATGGTCAGTTGCTGCAATGTTTAGCCTAAACCACTGATGGTACATGTTCATCTATGTGATACCATGTACTGTACATTTAATTCTCTAATAACTTACATTGGGCCCACCGAAAATTTGCAATCCAGTAATGTACTAGTTTTTTTTTTTTTTTTTGGAGGGGAGGGGGGAGTTATTATATGATTGTTTTATATAGGAAGAGAGAGGGGTCTGCTGACATGGAATAATATACATACCCCAGGGTGGAATTTCATAACAGACTGGAGAGAAAACTTAAAGTGTTGTAAGTTAAAACTAAACACTCCATGTTATACAATCAACAATGCTGGTATTTAAATTTTAATATAAAATTCTACCAAAGAGGCTTAAAAGCTTTGGTATGTAGGCCCTAAATGTTACTTTTTGATGAAGAATGTTGCAGGTAGCCTACAGCAGTGTTGCCCTTCACTTAATTAATTTAAATAAATGTGGGTTTTACTGTAAAGTTATTATATGCATATGGTATACACTATACCCCAGTATACAGGGTTAGAGTATAGGCACACAAAGTAAAAATAAAATGTATAGGCATATTCACTTTTCAACATTTTTATAATAGCTATATATGGAGAAGAGATTATTTTGACCCCCGCCTGCAGATTAAATAGCCTAACCTAGTAAAAACGCATATAAAGTTCTACGCAGGAAGAGCCAGAGCTGCAAGTACGTGATACACAGGTCAGGTTCTTAAGTGAGGTATAGTATACGGTATATAGATAACTTAGGGGTATCGGTCCGCCCTCACTCTGGGCAATTAGTCCGGAGGTTAGTGGACTGAACCTGCATTTTGTGATTAAGGAATGCCACTTGGCAGGGAATTGTAGTATGGACCAAGTAGCATCAATTTTTCGTAATTGGCTGCCAACCTCAGGTCACGTGCAGGTAACCGCAGTGGCGAAACGTAATAGGTCTCCGAAGACGCTACGTAATTCAACTTCCTCGTTGCCAAGGGGATTTTTTTGTATATGCGTTTAGCATGTGCAGCGCGCGTGACGACATCATGAAAACAATAATCGTCTTGGCAACGGGTGAAAAATCAACAGGATATTACGTACGACTTCGGAGATCTATTCTGCTGCGTATTGATACTAAATTATTTAAACTGGTTTCGAACATACTTGAAATCAGGTTACATGCCATCTCGTGACAGAATTTGAAGTTACTTTGAACTATTTAAAAGTTGGAAATTCATCAGAGTAATAGATTCATGGTTACAGTAAAACCATAAAGAAAAAATGCAAACATAATATTATAGCTGCTGTAACCGCTCCCCTGTCACATGATGTTAATTTTATCATTTTTATTATTTATGCAGATTTTTTTTTTTCATATATCAATAGTTAAATCGCTGGTCCTTATCAGAAAATGGAAATAAGTTATCTCTGAAGTTAATTATCAATTCCAGCAGCAGCTTTCAAGAAGCACTTTTTTTTTCGTTCTACGAGTACGAGTAAGCTATAATTGGTTTATAATTTCTCTTGATGATGTCACTGACTCGTGAGTCGATGCGCAGAAGATTACGGAAAAAATGAGAAATGAGAATAAGTATAGGTATAGTATACCAGCCCTCTGCCTATACTCAACTACCCGGTTTAGTTTTTCCGGAGGAATTCCCGTGAAAGCTCGGGATCCGGATATTTTTTTATTTAACGGTATGCCTACCACCCACATCGAAATTTGGGGCATTTTCTGTGCGTGACCATACTTTTCACAAGCTATGGAATTTTTAATACAAAATATACCGCTCAGTTATTCACCTCCGTGAATTTTGCAGCACCAAGACCAAATCGGTTTTTCGAAAAAAAAAAAATATATAGGCTACCACGAATTAGTGCCAAATTAGTGCCGCAAAAATTAGAATTAGTGCTCTGGTTTAG
>JAQGBM010001169.1:0-11238 GCA_034698405.1 Symphylella vulgaris | reverse complement strand
TCGGGGATTGAGACATAGAGATTGAGATAACACCACGTGATAACACAGATTGGGAGTAAAAATGGCGGATAGAAAATTGCGTATTGGCACACCTCCTCTCAATCTAGGTTCCTTAATATAGGCTACTAGGTATTTTCAACTCAAGCCACAGCTGGATCGCTGCTATATCGCTCCCATCATGCAGTGCAAATTTGTGGGCTTTGAATCTTAGCTTCTATATGTAGAATATGGTTGAATAAACTTTTTTTTTAAACTTTTAAATTAGTTTTAATTTGTCCCACTCCAAGATTTTCCATTAGGTCTTTTCAGAACTCAATGGGAGTCATCCCAGAAGTTCAGATATAAGTTTATTTATTCTTGCACATAATATACAATAGTCTTGTCTAGTTAGTTCAAAAACAATATTAACTTAAAACTCACTATTGAAATTTTACAAATTAAAATGTTAATTTTACATGAGTTATATAGGCCTATATACAAAACTTATATACGGTATAGCTTTTGTTTTTGGTAATTTATTTAATATACCTTACCGGCATTTGTTTTTTTATAGGCCTGTATATATTTTGTATATAATTATATTTTTATTAGGCCTATTAATATATTTTGGGGGTAATTCCTTATAAATATTTTAAATTATTTTTTATGTTTTGTGCTAAAAACTTTCTCATTTAAATAATATATAAAGTTGACTTAAATCTACATATTATTAATTTTAATTCTGAAAATTCGAGAGCATATTCAACATAATAATAAAATTAGGCCATCAGATTCTCTACCATCTAATTCAGATTCAGTGATGTCATTGTTTTACAAAAATATAACGTAGCCTATAGTATAAAATTACATAAACATATAGCTATAGAATATTTAACAAAGTACTTAAAAACAATGTTGTTGTGTTTAACATGATAATATAAAATAACATAGGCCCCTATACTTACTGTACATTAATTTATTTAAAATATTTAAACACAAAACTCGTAAAAATATTTTGTGCTGCGAGTTTTAAAAAAGTATATTGTTAAACTTAGTATTAAAATGTTTAAATTGTCCATAATATTACGGTATATACCGTAATATTATGACTGTGGTACAATATGACTATACACTTTAATGATTTTTTTTTCCCTCTTCAAATGTGAAATATGAAAATTTTTCATATATTTATTCTTGTTGTTATCATAATCAGTTATAACGGAAAAATCATAAAATCGCATTTTATTACCATCATTTCATCCAGCATGCGCAATATGTCTGCACGCGCTGTTTTATATTCATATTCTCTTTTTTTACTTTTTTTTCCTCCACCAAATTTTTCAAAGAAGAAGAAACTCGGTATTTTTTCTTGCGGAAAATCTATTATAAACATATGATTTTCTCCGTTTGGTTTTTTTTCGGTATATCTACGGTATTTTTTTTTATATATTATGATATATAAACAATTTCTGCTTCACTAACAAGCAGCGGAGGCTGTTGTAGATACGCCATATCAGAAACATATGAGATGTCTCATATTATGAGATGTCTTATAGTAATATGGGTGTATGTGCAGTAAATAATGCAGGCTTCATCTGCATGCAATCATCTTCAAGAAAAGCTCCTAAAAAAACTTTTTTCCCCTTATTTTACTCTTTAAAAAAATATTATGGAGCTCAAATATAGATTCGGTATGATATGTATAACAATTATCGTCGGAAACGTGCATTCCGAAAAATCAAATTCTGAATTTTTCATATTTCGCAGCACCGCGGCTTTAAACTTCTAACTCTTATATTTTTAAATTGGTTATATACAAGAGAATATAATATTAGGCTTGTGGTGGCTTATTTGAGCTATATAATTTCGCAATACTTTTGGATGCGATAATAGGCTACGACGTGGCACGTAAGTTACCTCATATTATCAAGAGAACACAAAATTATTATGATCAAATTCATAAAATACATGCAGGTGGTGTTTAGGGAGTATTGCAGCAGTAAAATAGTATTGTGTATATTATTCTGTATAATACGGTAAGATGTACCGTACCTATATAAGCTATATGCTGGATTGCTGGGAGCTGTGGTGTTCTCCTGTAATCCAGCTACTTTGGTGGCTGAAACAAGGCGAAATTCTCAGGGACGGGCTCGTCTGCGCTTCCCTATACAGCCCTCTACTCGGTCCTGGGGATTGGATGGACCTCGTGGACTTAGTCTGTATAGTGACCCAGATACTGTGGGACCTATCCGGTTGGCATGGTCTTCGTGGTTTCATCGAGGAGTCCTCCGTAGGATCCTAACGTTACGTGCATCTCTAAGAGAAAAACCCCGTTTCATCTTAGCCAGTAAGTGGCTTTTGTGTAACTGAGAAATAATATTCTACCGTAAATTAATAAATAGCCTATACCATTACTTTATTTCACAAAATACAGTAATTTAGCGATTTTATCTCTCCTGTTTTAGCAATTTGTGAGAAGTTGAAGGGGGTGGATAATAATTGGATAGGCTAGTAAAAATTATGTTTGCTCCAGCTTACATTGCTATACATATTTATTTAATTGGTACCATTAATTTAAATTAGTTGATACTTCGTAGGCTATACATAGAAAATATTCTTCGTAAGTTATTAGGTCACAGGAGTAGTTTATTCGTAGGTTAATAATTGTTCTTGATTTCTCTTTGAAACTATACATTAATTTTTTTCAGTAAATTTGCAGTTTCTGGTATTAAAATTGTATATCTTCATTTCATTCAGTACACACTTATTAAATACACTATGGCATATTTTCTCACTGCTCCAGATGTTAAAATGGTCTAACGTCTGTATATTAAGGTGTACGTATAACATCACTGACGGATCTATATTAACGGACATTGTGCATTGAGCAAGCTGCCGCCGCAGCAGCCACGTAATTTGGTACATATATCGGCATCGCAGGAGATATTATGTAAGATTAGATCTTTGCAACAGCAGCTTCGGTTTTATTAGTGTTGCGTCACCATATTAACCGAGTTATTATTATTATTAAGCAAGTAGATTGTCCTTACGTGTTTATTACCGAACATAACATAATAGCAATAATATAAAGTGTTAGACAAAAATTTCGGCACACGTAATTTTTTTTTTTGTTTTTTTTTTTTTTGTTTTGGAGGATGAGGTCCTGTGGGGGTTGGATCGCGAATTCAAAAGGTATCAAGAAAATTCTGAAAATTTTTCTAAGGTTGAATAAACCCTTCTAATGAGATTTCAGAATTAAAAATGGTAGGTCATGCACCGAAGCGGCATTTTGTGAAACTCTTTGGAACGGGTGATTCTAGACTAATTCGACCCTGCTGAATCCGAAAGCTCCCGTTACCAAGCCAAAATTTGTTTCCTAAGCCCGGAATTTAAGATGGCGTCCAATATGGCGAATAAAACCGAATTTTGAATTTTAAAAAAGTCTGTTTAATGCACCCAAACAGGCTGTCAATGTGTCGTTTTGTAGGTTATCAGGGTCAGAGAGCTTGATAAGACATGGTCAATAAAAGTTTCTATCACCGGATAAATATCGAACCTTTAAAGTATTTTCTCGTCATTTTGCAACAAATTGCACAAAATGGAGAGAAAATTCTCCTCGTAGACCTATATAAGGTACATATTTTCAGAAAGGTACCTGGCCCTATCTGATGATACAAAGCATTATACTTCAACTGTCATCATTAGGCCTAAAAGCTTATAGTGTTTACTCAATATTATACAAGTTAGCAAAGCTTGCTGCACTGATTCCTCCTAAAACGATATTATATAAAAACCAACAGAGCTTTCTTTTTAAAGGATATTTGAAAAATATGAAATCAAATCCTAAATTGCATCTCTTGTTTGATATTTACTCGACGATCATGTGTGTTTTTTCCCCGACAATATTCCCTCATAGAGACATGGTTCATTTAGTCCAATCATGTTCTCCAGTATCTGTGTGGATGCAACATCTATGTTCTGAAATGGTTCTGCTGACGAGCTAAAGAAAATCGGCTTGAGAAAAAAGGGTAATTCAAACTTTCTCTCATATCATACACAAGCAGCAATGCTGGTATAACATGGCAGCAGCATATGCTCTTTGGAAAAATCATCTTGTTTTCTTCGTCTAAGCTTGAATTTTCCAATTATTGGGTTTTATCAGATGGACCCATGATGATGATTTTAATGTGCTGTGCTGTGCAGAGGACAGTAACGTTGTAAACTGCAATTCTTTCTCGTGTAAGTTAAAATCATACTCATATATACATGACGTTCTTTCCCCTCCCCCCTCATCTTCATCTCTTTGCGGACTGACTTCTTCCCCTGGTTATCCAAAGGCAGTTCCTTCTAAAGGCAATGGCATAATAATACTGAATGAGGCCCGTCAAAGGGCCACCAGCATCTGCCTCTATTGATTACTGTCCTGTATTCTACTTTTTGAAAGTTAAAATTATTACCGGTACTGTTCTTATTTGACAATTAATCGTCCTTGGATACTGTAACAATAGTGTAACTTATATGTTGCTGAGGCCGCATTTTATTTTTCCTCAAAATAATAGGCGAACCTGGTCTGAGGTTTAGATGAATTAGAGCAACGCACAGTGAAAAAATATTCTCGGCCCAACCGGGATTCGAAACATAAGGGGTACAGTTACCGGCATTAAATTTTAGATATGAGAAGAATGAGATGAGATAAAACTTAATTAGGTTAGGTTAGGTTAATTTAGGTTACCTTATAGTTTAACTTAGGTTGTATCCATCTCATCTATCTAAAATTTAATGTCGGTACCGGTAACTGTACAGTATAGGCTACACATGTCTGTCAGCATTCTCTATACAAAAATATTTCCATGAAATACTTTATTTTTAAAATTTTAAGACTACTGTAACTTAAATGAAATTATTATAAAACTGTATCTATATACTGTACCTACTAGACGTACACGAATTTATTTATTTGTTTTTCTACAGTAGCATTCTCACCTGTCTCTTGCTGCAATTCGTAAAATTGTGGTACCAGAGATGAAGGCGGCACTTTACTAGAAATTGCCAATTAAAGTCTTCTTTTTTTATCTTCTCTTTTTTCTCACAAAGAATTCTAGGTATAACTATAAACGTAATTCCGAAATAGTTTTTTTAGAGACATATAGCTGCATGGCAGTTTATTTATTTTCGCGTGGGTATAACATTTCTCTAAAACAACACAGCAGACCCCCGGAATAAAAAGGCTCTTATTCCCTATATAACATAAAGCTGTTTATTATTCCTTGTGAATGTCTTTCCAAACAATGACATAAAACTTTTTGTGTGTGTGTGGGTGCTGCTACTATGTTGGTTTTATTTTTTTATATATTGGTTATAAGATGCTGTTTTTTACGCACGCGAATTTTTTTTTTTTCTGGAAGCTTCTACTACTTCTTCATCATTTTATTACGATGAATGGGAGATTGGACACAAAGTCATTCGAAAAGTTTTCCATCAAACTTCTTGGAATTTATGAGGCAGATTGAGATAAATGTATAAAAACTTCTTATTTTTCCTTCATTTTATTGCTTAATAATGCTGTACAAAAACAACAAGACAACAAACAAACTTAAGGACCTAATTTTCTTAGTAATGTTGTATAAGTGTGTGGGTATTTGTGTGGATTGAAATTGAGCTGTATACTTGTCGAATGTTTCAATTTTTTATTACCTTATGTAGGTATTTGGGGACCTATTGTGTTTTACAACCAAAAATTCCTCAGAATATTGAAAATTTAAAGATCTTTGAATGTTACCGGTAGTTTGAAAGATAAATCAAAAACACTTATTAACCTATAACCTAAGAAGAATATTTTCTATGTAACTTATATGCACCCCGGGTATATACGGCAGAGCCAAAACTGCGTTTTGCAATGCGCGTTTTGGCACTGCGCAGGAGAAAAGGTGCACCCCAGCTAACCACTGAACCACTGGGGCCCGGCTACAATCTAAGTTGCTCGCATACGGAGAACTAATACATGTAATACAGTCTGCACATTCACAGCGGCAGTTGGTTCAATACTCGTAAATATAATAAACAACCAGAAAAGAAAACACACACACAAAATGTTTTCGTTTCAGTTGTTACAGGAAATTGAACGTAGAGAGAGTATAATATAACTGATGCCGGATCCATTAGACGAAAAAGAGAGAGGAAGGTAATTTGAAGACGGTTCTCTATTTACTTCATGTCCATTTGAATATGTTTCATTTTCTCCTTAATCCGCCTGTTTCTGTATTTTATTCCTGCATTTCTTTTCTTTCTATTTGGAATGAGTGTTAAATGCCTAATAACGTATATAGTAGACTTCATTATATGCTTTGTGTCCAGACCGAGGCACTTACAACACTATTGCTACAATATACCCCATTGTATACGGAAACTCGCATCTCAGGCTGCAGTAATAATATTGGTTGTCTCAATTCACTAGATCTAGGTCACTCTGAATTTTCTTCACGATCACATATTGTTAACCTCGTTTTAGCAAAAATTGGGGTTGCCTTATATCTTTCTTTTCTCAGAGTTACTATAGCAGCAGTAATGCAATTTAATTGACAGGCCAAGTTCTTGCTTGCCGATGATGGTTCAGTGTTGTTCAAAAGAATCCGAATCCATCAATCGAAGTTTGTGTATAGGAAATTTATATAATCATCAACATCTATAAGTTGATTTTGCTTTGCAGCGTTCAACTGTATCTCCGCTTAGCACAAACTTTCTCCATTTTCCCCCTATCACTTTCCAATTTTCTAACTTCATCCCAAGATAGTCCACCCTTAATGTCTAAATCATTTTCTACAGCGTCCTCCCATCTTCTACGGGGCCGTCCTCTACCTCTCTTCCAACTGACTATTCAGTAGTGCGGTAGTCTGTGTTCTCCCATTCTCTGAACATGGCCCGGCCCACCATATCAATCTAGCCTGTGTAGCCGCTTCTTCAACACTGCGGTATTAACTATCAAATCTTCTCTAATCCTGTCGTTGGAAATTTTTATAGGAAGAGAAATGTTCCTTGAAATGCGGCTTTTTCCGATGAAGTCTAAACCCGAGGTCTTTCCATGTCTGTATAGACTTACAAACGTAACTTTGTCTGGTAGCCATAATTACCTGTTAACTGGTCTACAAACTTTATAGAGAAGTCTAAACGGGCACTTGCATTTTTGTTTTTTACCATTTCATTCATAAAACCTTATCTGCCGTAACAATAGTAATTTCTCTCGGAATCGATCCGTTCTTCAAATCGATCCGTTCTTCTCCAAATTATTGAAAGATTGCAAATTGAGGTGGTTTGGACACGTGATAAAAATTCAGAATGTCGCATATACTATACAGTATACAGTATGAGAGAATTGCTATAGACAAGTCCTTCTGGAAAAACCCGAGGAGGAAGAAAGTGTGGATGACCGAGAACGAGTTGGATGGACATTGGACATCATCCAAGCTCTCCCTATATATCCAGCATCTCGGCTATAGGATTAACGCCTAGTAAATTTTTCCATAAAGATCTGATTCCGGTGGCTGAGGAACTAGACCAGTGGAAGACCCTTCTGTGCTGGCAGCTGCAACTCCCGCGACCCGAAAGGAATAAACGGGTATGAACATGGATAGAAACCTTATCCGACTGTTCTGTCTGATTGTCAATACGCGAGTATAATATTTTACTACCGTATCGTTCATGTATCCGAAAACGTAACATTCTAAAACCCATACATAATAAGACGATGTACTGTATACTCCATATCAAAGTTCACTTCATATGCGGCTCGGTACATACTATCTTCTGGATATTACAGAAACTGTTAACAGAATTTATAGAAGTTATTCAAAATTTGATTTGTTACTTATACGAAGTACCACCATAAGATCATAAAAATATAGCTCAACAACGAAAAAAAACCACATGAACTCCAGCAGCACGATAAGAAGTTCCAAAAGCATCGGCTGATGTATGACTACGTACAAATGTGTATCTGGTTTTCTAAGTACATATATATATACGGGGAAGCAATTTTGTAAAATATATATCTTATCGACATAGTATACCTCGGGGCAAGAGAGTTCTGCGGGCAGCATATATAGTCGTAAATATTAAAACTCATGAAGGCATATATACAACATTGACTAATAAAAACCCATATATCTTTGTATATGCGGATACGTGATATATTCAAATAATATGTTAAAGTACTCTTTTCCACTCGACGAACATTATAAAGATCCTTCAAATTAATATGATACAAGAGTAGAGTATACTCGGTATATACCTGACTTCATTGAATGAATTTGAATAACATTATAATAATAATGTCGCTATATTATTATACTTGCATAAAAAGTGCATGTGTAGTACCCTATAAGTAGGCTATATACGCATTTTTGTATGGAGGTAAATTAGTACTACAGTGCTATAGTATGAATTACAATGTTGTGATGTGTCCATACTCCATAGGTGATTGAAAGAACTCGGGCGCATCATTAAATCCATTTAGCAGACATATTGGTAAACTAGCACGGCTCGTGAAAAAAATATGCCAATAAACGGGGGTCTTTAACAGCTTCAGTAGTATTTGGGAGAAACTCTAAAAGAGGCGAGAGGCAGGTTATAGAAAGGCATGTAGGTAGAATTGTTGTTTAGCGGCCTCTCCCATTGAACACAATGTTATCATTGTAAACACTGTTCAATGGGAGAGGCCGCTAACAACAATTCTACCGGCATGTAAGTAGAATAGCAGCAGGCATCATTCAGTTGTCGTCCACTTGCCCTCCTTCTCTTGCAGTTGTCTCTCGCCTTTTGTAAAGTTTCTCCCAAACTATCTTGGCTATTAACTCTTTACTCTGTATGTGAGAGGGATGATTAGTGAAAGGGTATAATACGGATAGATTAAAAATTCAACTCTGATTAAAATCTCGACTTTTAAACCGTTATTTTGACCTTAGCACCCGCTATAAGGTTTGACTTAAACTCCAGCATCTTCTATTATAAATTTAATTTATACTGACATCTTTATGCTGGAAGAGAGAGAGAGAGAGAGAGAGAAATCTTTGATTGGTTCAAAAAGGATCTAAGAAAGTTAGTACGAGTAGCCGTAAAGCGCCCAAAGGCACTAAGGGTATTATCGATATACCTGCTGCAAAAGAGTGTTGTTTATTTCCAGTGTTGCTGCAACGTTTTTCTCTGTGCTTTCCTTTCTGAAATGACCCACCGTGGACCCATCCGGACTGTCGTAAACCTTTTCTCCCCAAAACCCACGTGTGTGGAAACCAGATTATACAACAAGACTTTTTCATCTCTTGGACATTTTATACCAGCAACGTCATTCGCAATCAACAACGACTCGCCACGGACTCATTCTCTTACTTTTCTCTCATCTCTGACGAGAAGAACTTCTTCTTTAACAAAAGACTATACGATTCTTACCTTTATTCTATACTTTTTTGCTTGCCAATTTTATGGTCGAATGAAATCAATGATGACACACTCACAAAAGAAAAGAGAGAGCAGGAAAAGATGTTGCTGTGTTTGGATTCGGTTGATAAACAATAAAAGCGATATAGGATTTGACCGACTTCTTACCTTTATCTTTATTTTCAGATTGTATATTACGATCAGATCTGAGATGTTGGATCATAACAAGCCTATACAATCTGCTCAAACTGACTATTATCAGATAATCAGAGGCAAAAATGTATACCACATGATGCCTTCGGTACTGCATATATACAGTAACATACGTACGTTTGTACTCGTATAGCCTATACTTCAATTCGCTATTTCACCAACACTTCTCACATGATTATAGAGACTGTTAGTGAGTAGATGTAACAATTTTTCCTACACCGTATATAAAGTTAGATAATTAAGGTAATTTTATTGCCAATGTTATAATATTATATTATGGTCTTGAGGATAAAATTAACTTACACTCTTATACGGATACTCTAACCAAGGACTTATCTCTATCTCTACTCTACGCATATCGCATTGCTTTTACATTGCTTAGCGGTGGCCATCTTTTCCTCACCTCCATACGCTCCATGTTACGAGTTATCAGTTTTCTTTCAGAGCTGCGGTTTCACGGGGTTGCTCTAACCACCCTTCAAAAATGGAAATAGCAGTAATAGCCTATAGGCTACATCAGAACTTACAAATCAATATTGGATTATGGTTAAATGCTTCATTCATTAATTATTGGTGTTTGCTGTTCAGTGTTCAGTCTTAAGACAATGAAAGAAGCCGACTTTATGTACTGTATGGATACCATACTTTAGTGGACGATTTAGAATAAATTTGATATACTTGTAGGCTAATTGGATGAACAAAATAAGTGAGGAAAAGGTTCAGTAAATTCTGATTATACAATATCAGTTTCTTGATTTCCATTTATAGGAGATTTCCATCTCAATCACAAAAACACATGTTAAAATTTCGTGAGAAAAACAAGTCCTGTTTAAGTTAAAGTTTCATGTAATCACGAAGAAAAGAGGAAGAAGAAGAAGAAAGTTTCACAACCAGGCCAGTGAAAATAAAAAGAATGAAATGAGAAAAAAATGGATGAACGTATCACATTCGCGTACTGTAAATAATCAGTTTTAAATCTGAGCAATTCTTATTCTAGCGTGTAACGTTCTGAAGGCTATATAGCATATACAATAAATCTCACCATACACACCCCCGTCTTCCAGTCAGTGCAGCTTCTTGTTCCAAAAACTGTCATCTGCGAATATTCTTGGTCACTTGCATGTTTCGACTAAGTCGTAAAAAGATAGGACGACGTCGCCAATAAACGATCATTGTTTCTTCAACGGGGGGACTTTCAAAAAGCCGATTTTCACACCAAAATGCATTTTAATCTTTATATCTCTGATGATACCGTATTTTATGGATAGGTCTCCACCACCTCAACATATTATAGATTGCAGTTCAGTCAGCCATAAATTAAGAAAAACGTTTCTTCAGGTTTGAGATTTATAGTAACGATATAGATTATATCATTTTATAAAAAAAAGTAGGCTAACATATATTACGTATAGTATTTACCGATCACAACATAAAGTATAGGGTAAACCACCCAGTTATTAGTACTTTAAGGACTTGGGTAGATGTTTTATTTTCCCATGCAAGGTATGTTGCAGCTTAAAAAAAACTATTATCACCAGATTTTAGAGCAGACATTAAGCTTTCTGAAAATCGGTTTCAAATTGGTTTTCTACAATATTTAAGATGTTATAGTAAAACAAA
>JAQGBM010001168.1:0-11240 GCA_034698405.1 Symphylella vulgaris | reverse complement strand
CCATATCATTGTTTAGTCCATCAAGAAACTTCCAGAGAGTGGGATGCGAACAATGAAATAGCCTTTGGAGACCGTGATGCCACCCTTCAACTGCATTAGTTGTCCTTGCTATTCCATCCTCTGCTGCAGATCGCTTATTCCACATCGGAATAGGAAACAGAGCAGGACCATAGTTTTCGCCTCTCCCTCTAAGACGTCGTCCGCGAATATAGGTATGCTCGAAATAGCTGAGTAGCTCATTCATATGATCCACATCCGGCATTTCTTCCGCTAGCAAATCAAATACCTCGCCGACATCTTCTATTGGTACGAAAGCTAGAGCGGCGAGGCATCTGACATGGCCCCGAACTTCTTCCTTAGTTTCATAGTCTATTTTCATGCCAATATCATTGACTTTACGAATTACACTTTGTGACAAATGGAAATAACATCCTGATATTGTAGCTGTGGGAAAGGCGGTGGTAAAAGCTGACATTGCTGCCTTTTCAAAATCAGTCAGAATTACAGTTGGATTGGCGGCAGGTATCAAATCCATAAGTGCATGAATCATGCGATCATATGTTGCTCGAGTTTTATTTGTTAATAGACAATACACACCGGCAGGGTTTATGCCTTCCACGAACTGAAAGTGAATACTGTAAAGTTGAAAAAACAAGGAAGGCACAACTTTGAATGTCCCATCAGCTAACCATATTGGCGCTCTCGCCAAACCGCCTAGGAGTTGATCACATCCCAATAAGATAATCCTATCGTCACCTTTACCAGAGTCGAACAAAACGAAGTTTAAAAACCGCTCCGGAATATCGAATTGTAAGTCTGTTGGGATTGGCGGTAATACGGATTCAGAATTATCTGACGCTAGAATCTTCTGCTTATGGCGACGGAGCCCACGACTGAGTGTTTGTTTTTTCGGTAGCGCCATTAGAACAGAAGGAGGAAGAGTCGCTGCTACTGCCGCCTGGGTTGCACTTGGTCCTGCAAGAGTGTCAGTCATTCTAACTTTCATCTTTCCGTAAGCTTGTCTGGCAAGTATCCTGGCTAAATTTCCACCATGATTATGCTCTGAGATATTCCTTCTAACGACTTGTAATCCATCGCAGACAATATTGGCTTTACATTTGAGTGTTCGGACCTTACTACATCGCCATATTGTATGCCCTTGCACATTTTCTCTGTGTTTACAATATTCATAACCATCCAGTATAAATGTTCTATTTCCTTTGTTTGAACTTCCATATTCGCCGCTTTGCATTTTTTTCTTATAACTTAGCTAGGTTTCGTAAGTTCCCTGTAATGGTCCAAACATGTACTGTGAAATAAACCCGAGTAAAAACTATTTCAGGTATGCGCACGATCCCCCTATTTTTGTGACGTGTAAACGAGATTTTTTTTTTAAATCTCTCATAACAATAGGGGAGATAGTCTGGTTATAATTTTCTCTCCGGTAAGCAAAGATTATAGGGGGGAGAATAATCTTTGCCGGTAAGTAAGGTAACCACATCACATATTCAAGATGACCTTCAGTGCGCACGATTCCCCTATTGTTGTGACGTGTAAACGAGATTTTTTTTTCTTTCTCAACAATAGGGGAGATCCGACCCGAGATTGTCTGCTTATAATTTTCTCTCTAGTAACCACATATTTCAAACGACCTTCAGTCGCTATAAATAAATTTTATAATGCGGTAAAGTATTTACAGATGACCAAAAGTCCTATGACCGAACGTCCTTGTGACCAAAAGTCCTATGACCAAACGTCCTTGTGACCAATAGTCAGTATGACCAATAGTCGGTATGACCAATAGTCCGTATGACCAATAGTCTGTGACCAATAGTCCTATGACCAATAGTCCTATGACCAATTGTCCCCAATTCCTAAGTTAGTACTTAAGTTAGTTGGAATAACTACTGTACCAGTAAAAATCGTATTTGTTCCATAATATAAGTTCAAATGGATATCATTCTTTCAATATGGTACATGAATCTTTATTTTGTTAGAAGTTAATTTAATGAGAAATTCTTGTAATATTGATGTGACTCGCTAACTCGCTTTAAGAGATTACAACACTTGCTGCTCCACTTGCTCATTTAGGGTAAGATAATTGGCAGCTAATCAATAAAGTTAGATTGTATGCTATATTGTAAACAAATAACTTTTCATTAAAATTCCAAGTATAAGTTTTACGTAATTTATTAATCCTTCAGAATAAGAAGTGCGAACTTGGAAAACGAAAAGGAAATAGTAGCCTAAATCTTTTTTTCTAATATATTTTTTTAATGTAGAATCTATATTGGCCTAATGATTTTTATCATTATAGTTGACTGCATATGCAGTAAGTTAAAACATTTTATTTTGCTGTCATGGTGCACGAAGTCCTCTAACATCTTTGAAACAATGTGTATGAACTTCATTATCATTAATTTTTTTTGAATTTCCGGAATGGAAATTGTTCTACATAAAAACATTTTTAATATCCGCTAGGATATTAAAAGGAGAAGTGACATTTATTCATTATTCATTGATCATCAAGAACATTATAGGCCTATTAATATATCCTCTCAAAAAAGCAAGTTATTCTGATAATAAAAATATCGTATAACAGCCTCAGTGTAGCCCATGCCTGAAGAAGATGCATAAAATTATTATGTCAGCCATGCGTATATTCTGTGATAAATATCGGTTATTAACTTACTCGAGATACGAAATAATATAAGGGTTCAAGATGCTGAAGTACAAAAAGAAATACACAAAGAGAAATAAGAGTTGACAGTAATTAGGTTTTGGTTTCCCTCAAGGCCTGTACTGTAAGATTCGCAGAAAAAGAAGCTGTAATCATGTCACGAAGTATATCATAGTCTACCGTATACTGTTTTTTTTTTGTTCTCAGTATAATCCTTGTCGTTTTTACCAAGTGGCTGCTCGTTAATATTTTAACGTTTTGTTAAATACAAAGTAAACTTTTGTAACGATTAAACTAAAAAAAAGTATAAGCTGTAGAATTGTTTCAGTACAATTTTATTATTTTTTCTCGGAAAGGTTGTAAAAGCAATTTGTTTTTTGCTTATTAGGCTACTTTATTTTCATCTATTTATACCGGTACAATCAGTAGCCTACCGGTATTATCATTATTATAAACACAAACAGTATTATTATTAAGTTATAATAAACTACTCTTCTTGATTTTGGTATGAAAAAGTGGTATTTAATTAAAACATTATAAACATAATTATGATTTTAATCTTCAATTAAATTTCAAAAAAATTTGTAATAAAAATATATTTATAATCAAAATTTTAGGTAAATATCGAACTTTCGATCAGCTGCAAATATATAGCATAACTTTTAGATCTAATATTTGAAACAGATATACGGTACTCATATTACAATCAAATCAAAATCAAGTTTAGCTTTAAAGATTCCATTTCCACTCTCAATAAAATACCTTTTTGAACATTGTTAGTCCAAGATTATACACCGAAAGCATATTACGACAATAATCTAACCTATTGTTATTTTGTACAACTTTATAGGCAATTTTTTAGTTTTGAAATTTGAAGGCTTAATTTTTAATGTAATTTAAATACTCCATACATTGGAAATTTAAAATAATCACAATTGCACTTGATTAGAAAAATAAATAAAATTTTCTTTAGATAATTATTTTAAAATATGTATTTATTTATTTTTCTTTCAGGCCACTATTTTTTATAATTTTTAAAAGTTGATATTATTATCAATACCAGTCAATTCCAATAATATAATTTTTTCATCAACCCTAAAACAAAACCACGGATTTAATAAGGTTGATATGGTCTGAATCTGATATTAAATAATTTTGTGATTATCCTCATGAGAATTGACGAAAATGTTTAATCATTATTTTACGGTGTTACATCCGTCGAAAATAGTTACGGTACCAATCGTAAAGGTACCTTTATTTCTATACTCCTACTCTATTTACAATTTTACATGATATGCAAAACATTTTTTGCGCTATACGTAGAAATAAGCAATAGACCCGATCTCAAACAATGATGGATCCACTCGTAAAACAAATAAAAGTTTATAATGCTATAATTAGGGGGGGGGGGGAGAGAAATCAAGTTTATCTATACTTAGAGGTGTGCCGAGTGAAATTTGAAATTCGAAATGAAATTTAAAAAATTATTAAAAAAGTTACATTTCATGAAATTTCATAAAATAAAATTTAAAACGTTTTCAAATAGCAAAATCGGCTAAATTTCGGCAAAATTAGACATATTTCTGCATGTTTTATAATGTTTTGTAAATTTCGGAACTTGATAAGTCCTTTTAATTAATTTCCATACTGTAAAAAATTTATTGGTGGTACCGGTAAATTACTAATTTTCCAGTATTTTTCTATAAAAATGCCCTGCTGATTAAATTTCATGAAATTTGAAAAGAAATTTGAAATTGCCCACCTCTATCTATACTATATATAGGCTACTTGTTCCTTTTCTTTAAACCATTATAAGCTAATTGTCAGCGGAAGAGCATTAGTATTTTTTATTAAGTGCTTAGTTTTATCCTACATAGTACATATGGACGTGGATCAGTTAGACTTATGATAACTTATTTTAAAACTTTTAAATACAAAATATATATTCATTTTTTCGTATTAGAAATAATTAAGATATGATTTTATTTTTTGGGGGAAATTACTTTGTTGCTACATCATAGCTGTGACTTGTTTCCGGGCTGGCAATCTTAATTTTTGCAGAATTTTTATTATTTATTATTAAAATTATTTTTCGACTTTTGTTTTCGTTTATCGGTTTATGACTCGATAAATTATACATCTGATATCTTCATAATTCAAATATACCTTTCACATTCATCTTCGTCATCACAGGTTATAAAATTCAAAGCGTAAACTTTTCTTGAATACTGCATTAGCATTATGAACATAAATATGAAGCCTTCTTTTTTCTGATCATTTCGAAATATAAGATATAACTTACTTTATCGACTGAAATTAGCTGTACATTTCAGTTTAAAATATCTGTAATTCAGGTTCTGTAAGTTAGGCTATTTTACAACTAATACACTGAAATAGGTGGCTTTATGCAAAGATTATGCTGTTTGGGGGTAATGATGATAAAGTATTTTCATATTCTTTCACTCTTTAAATTTAGAAAACATCCAAGCGTATGAACTTATGAAGTAATATTGTACGATATGTCTAAAAAAAATGAGGGGTCGACCTAATTGTACGTATATCGTACTACTAACATATTTATATATTAATGAGGGCTATTATGATACCCTAACCTATGTCTTTGGCTTCGTCTTCTTGGCAGAGTGAGATAGGAACTTATCAAACTACATCAGGTTGGGGATCCCAGGTTAGCAACTGAAGACTGGTCGTGTGGGAAAGATCCGAAGACCCGTACGAAACCGTCGTCTTCTTGTACTTTTTGAAAGACTTAGCGTACAGACTCAATACCTTGGTGTTACACGTGTACGACATGGACACCATGAGTCCCTTGATCGATTCAAGACTCACGTAAATATACCAGAACAACCAATGCTGCGGTTCCAAAAATGCGAGTCCCTGGGATATCCAAGTAATGGTCAGGAAAGACAAGAGTTTAAAGTACAACCACAGCTGAAGTCGGCGTCTTCTCATCATCTTCATTTTAGCAGCAGGACTGACTTGAAGACTGGCGATGTACCGCATCACAATACTCGATTTTATCAGGTAAAACACGGTAGTCAAAACCAAAATCAGGATTGGCACGTGTAGGCTAACTATACTCAATAAAGATACCCCCAAACTCCAACAGTTTCCTGCAGCCTGGGGTACTTTGTGGTCCGCCAACTCTGGTCTGTTTGCAAAGTTGATCGCGGAAGACAACAGCGGTCCGCCCCATGCCAAAATTGTGTATTTTAGAAAGTAACTCTTCATTTTAGTCTCGGGAACAGCGGTGAGATTTATATTAGTTCTAAATGTTAGATACATTTGGTGGGTTAGGGCAAATAACCAGCTAAAGGTTGCCGCGCACAAATACTGTAAACACAAAGCAAGGCCGAGACACAAGTTCTTGTCCTTTGGTTTTTCCGTGCCCACCACGAATAACAACTGACTCAGGAACATGGCTGCAAAGAGGTTCATCAACATGGTACTGGATAAAGTTCTGACGTCCGAAAAAAGGCTGTAGGTTATGAAGGAAAACACGAGACCGGCTAGAGATAAACTGCTCCCAACCACCGTAATGAGGGATAGAAAGTCTGTTGCACTCCATGCGGCTGCTGAAGCTGCGGATTCGTTAAAATGTTGTGGCATGGATCTCACACCTGCGTCCAGAAAAGTATCCATTGCTCTGACCGTAAATTGGTTTATGCTTGAGTAAATAAAGATGATGATATAAGTTATTATGATCTTATTATTTTACTTGAGGGTTTTACGGATCACCAAGTTTCATCGTTATATTATTAAAGTTCCACAAATTATTTTTCTGCTTTCCATTTTTATGATTAAAGAGGAAAAATTAATTTCACAAACTAAACAATCCTCTTCTCTCTCTTTTTTTTATTGCGTCAAGAAATTAATTTTCTTTTTTAAAAAACAAAATCTCATTATTGATGTGAAGGAAGAGAATTATTTCCCGGGAGAATTAGATTTGCAGGAAAAAAAATAGTTGGTGGTTAATCCAAGTGTATAAAGAATGTGCTGACGAATCCACGGTTGATGCAGAAGAATTCCGTCTTCAGAGAGAGATTTAAAAAAACAATTAACTTACTTCATGTGAATCAAGACAAACTTTTTTTTTCTTTCACAGTACCGGCATCTGAAAAGATAAGACAATAATAAAAATGTTAATTCAGTTTATTATTTCCACACAGTTAACCTTAATTTTCCTAGTAATTAAGCAACTTGATCGTCACATTTTCGACATTACTGATTGTACACAATAATAAAATTTTAACAATCGTATAGGAAAATCCCATGTTAAAAAATCAAGTATCAAGTATCAAGAAAATTCTGAAATTTTTTTCTAAGATATAGAGTAAACTCTTCTGATGAGATTTCAGTTTTAAAAATTACAGGTCACCGAAGAAATTCGGGAGTTATAAGGCCCAGAATTTTAAATAAGGTTCCATAGGTTATGGAAGCTCCGAAAACACAAATATTTTACCCATCTTTAAAACCTATAGCCGTATCTCTAGAATTTCTTCGGTGACCTATCATTTTTAAAACTGAAATCTCATTAGAAGGGTTTACTCTTAGAAAAAAAATTTCAGAATTTTCTTGATACCTTCGAATTCGCGATCCAACCCCTTGTAAGTTGATAAAATAGACATCTGGACTTTCTGGAGGCGGGCCTTCGGCGCCATTGTCAGTAGATTGAGGCCACATAACACTAATGGCAGTTATTACCTCATCCAAGCACGAACTCGAGTTGTGTTCTATGAAAAGTAAAAAGGAGAGCATTGCTTGGAGCAGTCATGAAGGTAGAGGGCAAAGGATAAAATCTTCAAACCATGTTGTTTGTAAATACAATTTTTGTATTTTAAAATGTTAACCACGGTGTACGAGAGAATTTCTTACACCGTGATGTTAACTAACAAAAGTATTGTAGATGAATTTTCGGCAGTCAAAAAACGTTTAAATAAAATAACTTATCCTTGTACTGTACGTTGGACACTGTAAAAGGAGTCAACATGACATCCATTAAATTGCCAATAATACGTATGTTATAAAACACTTGATCAATCTTCTTGTTTGACATGAAAGAGCCCGTGGTAGAGATATTATAGAAATGTCATCCTATCCACTTATAGGATACATTATTTTTACCAACGTCAAAAACAATGATTGATTTGTCGGACCAGAGTCATGTTTGAAATGTAACTTATTAACTTTTTCCCGGTTTGGACAAAACTTTAAATTTCCATTGCAGGAATGGGAGTTATAAGACAGTTGCGGAACAGATCTTACAAGTTTGGTATCATGCGTGTATAGGCCTAGTAAGTATATATATACCTAGTAGATGTAAAAATATCAATTCTTTTCTGACCTATCGTCATGCCTCATCTATCAAATTCAGTTTAAGCGTCAAACTTAAATCGAAACGAATCCGTAGTTCTGCTTCACAGACTCAATTTTCCCTAGCTTACGACTTGGACTTTATTGGAACCAACAAGCTGTACTATACGGTACTCTATATCTTGTCAATATTATGTGTATGTACAGGCGTATAGTCACAATAATATTATATTTTTAGTACAACAGATAGAATTCGCACGTCTCAGAATAGACAGCATGAGAGAAAGATCTGCAATTGACGTTTGAGCTTCTTTCATTTCATTTTCAAAACACCTGCATAATATACTAAACGTCATATATAGAAGAAAAGAACTTTCATAAAATTCTTGTGGAAAAAAGGGATAATTGAATATTAAAAAAAAAATGTTTACGAGACCTTGAGTTATGATTGAAAAAAACAAATTTGAATAAATCCAATTTTATTTATTTTGATCAAGTGCATCAATAATGGTGTGTGTTCTAGTACGAATAAATCCAAGTCGACCATATTATTATTTGAAACTTCACACCATCATGTTAAATGGAAGAATAAATTTCTAAGTCAAAATCTGGTAAATTAATTAACTTTTCATGCTAACTATAATACAGGTGTCACCTCATCAAAATAATGTTAATACGTGCAATAGATAATAATTGAAATTGCAAAAGGAATAAATTGGGGTTACTTTAATTTGATGATGGGGTGGTGACATTATACATGTGTGACATTACATGTCGGAAATGAAGTTTGAATATTTATTAATAAGTTAACTTAACATGTAAAAAGCATGTCATAAGCAAGCAAGCAAGCATGTAAAAAGTGGTGTGAAATAATGAAATTTGCATGTTAATTCTACAAAAATAACAAATAAGACATTCCTATTGAATGACTATAATAATATAATCAAGATTTTCAAATATAAGTTAATAACGTAAAAGAACTTATTACGATATAAGAAGTATTATATTTTTTACGAAGTATAGGAGTATTTCCAATTCAATAACAGAAATTAACAAGAAATTCGTATATACAGTACCTTTTGCAAAAAAATTGTCAAGGAAAAAGTTATTAATTTAAGAAAAGGAAAAGAGCTTTGCAAATATAAAAGATACGGTAACTTAGCAATCTTGGAGCTGGATCTTATATACCGTATAGCCTTGATTTTAAAACTACGTAGTTACATATTAAATAACTTAAGTGATAAAAAAACATTGGATTTTTTTAAGGTTCAAAATGAAAAAGGTTTGAATGTAATGCTTTCTCCGTGGCCTAGTTCGCAAAAAACTCTTGCTTCCATTTCATTTTCGGTAAAAGACGAGCTAATCCCCAAGGCTATTGCAGGTTCGCATTGAAAAAGCGCGGTCACCTCATAAACTAGAAGAAGAAAGTTCTTCACTTCACACTTCAATAACAGACAAATAAAATCCATATCTTCACTGTACTGTGTATGATTGAAAACAGGATATACTTGAGATAGAAATTGGAAAAGTTGTCTATATTTTTTTGACAGCAATGTTGGATGGCTGACATAATAAAAAAAAGTATTGCAGCTTTCCTATACACTAGAAAAATATAATCTTTACCCTTTATTGAAACCGTGCACTATATTGATATATATATGGACACTATAACTCAAAACACCCCAGGCCCCTTGCGATTTCGTCAAAAATTGAATCATTTTATAGCCTACAGTGAGGAAAATTGATAAAAGTTTCGAGCACTGATCAGGGTTGAGATTTTGCATGAATTTAACATGTCTAAAAAAAACTGTATGATTGTAATCAAATCAAAATGATAACAATCATGTTCTAAACTTACTTAATCATAACAGGAACTGCAACTTCTGCAAGTATAGTAATTCTCAAGTTAAGTAATTCTCAAGTATAGTAATACTCAAGTAAGTTATAGTAATTCTCAAGCTCACCGTTAAGACGAAAATGTCCGAATAATGATTGTATAATCAAGGACGTATATCTAATATACATCCTTGGTATAATAATACGAAGTATTATACGAACAATAAGGCAAGGCACCGTTTCTTTGTAACTCTTTGAGTGTTACCGATAATGGTACATGTCCCAACGTTTGAATCTTTTGAAAACTGGGATTTATCTTCTAATCTAATCTGTAAATTAACGAACAACTTTGTTTTTGCCCCTGATAATATCCATGCGATCATTCCTCCATAACAAGGTGATTGCAGTTTAACTATGAGGGAATGATCTCATCGATTTTATCAGGGGCAACCACGGTGTAAGAAAGAATTCTTTCTTACACCGTGGGGGCAACGAAAGTTGATCAAGCTAACTGTACCGTACAGTCAGGTAACTTAGGATAATACAGTATTTCGTTGTACAATCCAGTACCGTACCTAACAATAACCCGGCAATAACCATTCACAAACTGATCATGTTCAGCTGAAGTAGCATGTGATTGGACCCTTTAGCTTCGTTGGCTTTTGATTCTCTCTCATTTGACTCTGCTCTTTTTTGAAATAATTCTATACGCCGTCCCAGTGAGAGCTGTTTGAATAAGAAGCAAATACAGAGCAAATTCATCAACTTTGCTTTATTTTTCTATTCATCTTGTACAAAAAGGTACATGCACCTACAAAATTCAAAGGATAAAATTCTCACTCATATATAGAAATAAATTAAATAGTACGCACCAAAGCGCTTTAAAATTCGCTTAAAAAGAACACACAGGCTTTTGATTTTCTATACTTTTAAGCTCTGCAATTCATTCCAGAAAAAGTTTCGACAAAACTTCCTATAATGTATGACTGCACTAAAAGCTTTTATATATGGCTTCATGCATGTCATTGGTTTATACTGTATAAAACAGGTATTATATGCATACCTTGCTTGTACCGTGCACGTTCTTGTTTTATACTCTGTAATATGCTCTTCAAAGCTGTTCCAATATGAAAGGACTTGCAAAACATCTCACCAAAGTCGCGATAGGGTGACTCACAAAGTTATTTTTGAAAGCAAAATGTTATACAGTACTAAAAGGAACTTGATCTTCAAAGGCAGTGCAAACAAATATACGAATGCGCATCTATCTGCACATCATCATCACTGTTTCCGGTTTTCCTCTATAGCGGTTTAAGCTATACACCTTTGCATTTAGCTGTTGTCACGTGATTTTTAGCCGCCATTGATGGTTATCTGCTTTTTTTAATATGCT
>JAQGBM010001167.1:0-11240 GCA_034698405.1 Symphylella vulgaris | reverse complement strand
TATTATAAATATTTACGATAAGATTCGTTTGGTTTAAAAAGTAATAGTAGTATAAATGCATGCTAAAATTATTTATTCTGATAATTGAAAATTAATTAGTCGAGCTCGTTAAAGATAATTTTACAATGAAATTAATTTATTCATAAGAATTACTTAAGTGTTTGTTTACGAAAAGATTGAGTAAATTTTACGGGTACTTTACGTTGAAAATCAAAAATTATTTGATTATTTATTCTTTAATCTTTAAAGAGATTATTATGTAAACACAAAACCATTATATCAACTAACACTAATTAACAAATATTTAAGTTTATAATTAAAAGTTTTTTTTAAATTAAAAAATCAAACTTTCCGAATTAAGTTATTATAAATTAGATATCGTATGAAGTGTCTGGTAGAATATTTCTATGACCAAACTAGTTACGAGAGTTTATAAATTGATGGGTTGTTACTTAGTTATGGGAATTAGGTTGGGACAATATTCGAGCCCTAGATCCGTTAAGTCGATAACTTTGTTTTCTGAGAACGAAAGTGTGTTTAAATTGTCCTAGAATAACCAGGCTTAGTTCCCGAATCGTTAGCTAGTGGAAATTGGTATTCTTTTGGGGAGTTCAGTAAATTTCACTCTTTTGTGATTCTGAATACCAGTACGTAATTTTCTACTTTTCATTAAGATAGATTGGTTTACCCTTATATAATTTTACACTACTAGCCGAAACCCGCAAAAAATTTGCGTTGCAATTTTGCAATTTTTGTCAGCGCTGTAATATATACACATGTATTCAGATATATGAATGCGTACAGCCCCGAACTACCATTCTAAAGATTTTTTCTTCAAGAATTTTACTCACCCAGAAATGAAGGACTTATTTTTTTAAGCGCTCTCCCAACGAAGTTGGGTTAAGGTTGCCCGTCACTAACCACGTTAACCAGGAGTAAATACCGGGAGCGGGTTATTAATTGTAAATCAGACCTTCACGAATTTTTTTTTTACAGCGTAGAAACAGCGAAACCACATAAATGCAGAATTAAAAAAAAACCTACCTTGTAACTGTAACTTTTGTAATGTAAAGTGACTCCTGTGGTACGAAAGCGTGCAATGTAGGCACACAACTTTTATCTCTTCGTGCATCTCATCACATTTATCACAAACAGGAGTAGATTGGTATATAATGCACAAACAGTCCAGTTATGAGACATGTTTTCAAGTTGTTGAAATAGGTTCTTATATAGGCTACATAGGGATTTAAGGATTTTTATAAAAGTATTTCACGGAAAACTGGATTTTTAGTTTCTTGGCCCCCGAATACTTTTATTGCTTCAAAGTTTCTAACCCTTGAAAATGCAACATAAAGTTGTCCGTGTGTGAAAACGGGCTTAGGTATATATAAGCAAATTTTGTCTAATGTTTGACCTTGGGATTTATTAATTGTCATAGAGTAACTTAGCCTAATTGGAAATTGCTTTCTTCTCAATTGGAATGGCAAGTTTGCGTCAGACGGTGTGAGCAAAATGCGTGGAAGAAAAACTCGGGAATTTTCAAATTTTCCTGTTATTATTTCGGCATCAATTACGGACGAAAGCATCTTCTTGACGACCAGCCTGGTTCCATTACAAAGTCCTTGTTTGGGATTCAGGTTTCGCAATAGCATGATAACTGCACCTTCCTTCATATTTATTTCATGCGGAGGCATTCCCATAGGAGTTAAGCTGTTTAGGAACTCTGTAGTGTACAGACCGTTGTCGTCTCCATCCTCTACAGAATCGACACTCAGATATTGCCTTGATTCCCCAGGAAGTCTTTCCAAAACTTTTTCGTTCAACTCAAGGGAGTCGTCATTTTTGGCACATAAGATAACTCTAGAATGGTTTGTGGAGTCGTTTGGATTTATATGCTGTCCAAATAAGAAATCCACGCAATCTGAACCTTCAGGCAGACACTCGTCGGGAATTTTAACAGAATCCCCAAGTTCTCCATTGCCTAGTTTAAGCAGCCATTCGACAAATTTTTTTTCTCCGGTAGTTGCCCTCATGTTTTGGGTTAGTTTCAGCACAGTTAACTGAGCCCATAGCACACTTTTGTTTATGCAACTACCTACAATATATCCCCTCGAAGCTCTAGGAATTACCGGTAAAAGTTGCCGAAAATCTCCGCCCAACAAAACAACTTTTCCTCCGAACACTTTGTCGCAAGCCATCAAGTCTTTAAGCAAACGATCAACGGCGAGGAAGCAATGAGCGGGCATCATTGGCGCTTCATCCCATATAATAAGTTTGGCCTTACGAATACATTCAGCTTCTTCAGAATTCGCCTTTAGCCTGCAAGTTGAGGTCTCGTTAATTGGTATAGGAATTTTGAATGTGGAATGAGCAGTTCGACCACCACTCAGAAGAGTGGAAGCTATGCCAGTCGACGCACACGGCAACACGGCGTCTCCTTTGCCTCTTATAATGTACATCAAAGTGTTGTATACAAAGGTTTTTCCACTTCCTGCTGGGCCATCCAAAAAGAAAGATTTACTGTTTCCGTTGTATATGGAGTGCAATACTTGATCAACAACCATTTGCTGGGCAGGAGTAAGTAGTTGCATATGAGATTCCGCTTTAGCTTGCTGTTCGAAAATGTCAAAATGGCTGTCATCGGAAGTGGGAGCGGAAGTAGATTCTGGTAATCCCAGCGTTTTCAAACTTGTGTTATGATATTTCAGGAAATCCTGAATTAAGTATAGTGATTTCGAATAAGCCTCATCTTCCGAAAGAGTACGTAAAAAGTCCTCGCTCATTTCACGTTTAAATTTGTTCCACAACAAAAGAGAATCCTTGGGATTGCAGAAGACACAGAGTGTTGCAAATAGAGTTCTAAGCTGGGATGGCATGGCTTGCAAAGCTGCATCTGCTAGTGTATTTTCACATTCTGAGTCATCATCTAAAAGGCCCAGTTCAATAGCAGCTTGCTTGTATGAAGTACATACTTTCACTTCTGAATCGTGTTTCCTGACATTGAGTAAGTCATTGAACGATGTTGCACCTCTAACGTGTAGCAATAAGATCCGTAAGAAATATCGCTCTTCGTCTTTGGGACCAACAGTTGCCATTCTGCCTATGACAGATTCTCCTCCTCGCTTTCGTTCTTTCCAACAGCAATTTTTTTTGTCGTACACGTAGTAGTTGGGAATTTCATTATAAAAGTATTGTCTTGCGCCAATATTGGAAACATTAAGTTCGAAATAAGCCGTTAACATGGTATTCCTACTGGCCGTTCGTTCGATAGCGTCATTTTCTTCATTTTCATTGAAGTAAACTGGTTGCATGTTGGGTAGGTGCACAGGCAACCTAATAATGGTGTGGGATTGATCATGCATTTTGAATTCGGACAACCGCCAAATGGCTTCAGGAGCACTGACATAACGGGCATCCAAATATGTCGCCACTTCATCCCAAATCAGATTGCCTCCCTCTGTAGTATGCTCCATTTGAATACTTGCACAGTCATGACCCTTGTATACATACTTGTACAAATACTTGACGCTTTTTATGGAAGAACACACTTCAACATTTATGTGTGCATTGTATTTCATAGATAAGAAGGGATTGTAAGGAACAACCCAACGATTATCAACATCATACCTCCCAATCGAGACATAGTTCCCCAAATCTCGCCTTCGATACAGCGGATAACCGTTCGTGTTTTCTTCAGTTTCGTGTTTAAATTGTTTGGGATAACGTTTTGTGCACTCACCATCGCGCATACACGGTGAAGCCGGGTTTAAAATACCGCAAGGCCCATGTATCATATTTTTTTTAACAATATCTAATAGCCTTCCTCGGTGTAAAGGGAGTTCTGCTGTGACAATCCTGTCAATGTCGTCTTTATCCCGTATCTTGTCTTCGATGACCAAATTCAGGAGGATATGCGCGTGTGGGAGCCCTCCTATAAGATAAGATAAAATAAAATAAGAAAAAAAAAATAAGAAAAGTTTATTTCTGAAAGTACTTACTTTTCTGGAATTCGATGACATAGATGTACGCGCTAGGTTTTCCAAATATATGTTTGTTGGTCAAGTCGTCAAGCAGTTGCTTTAGTTTCATATTGAAAACACGCGCAACTATATCTGGTCGATGCTCGGGTTTCTGGTACGATTCAATGCTTTCCACAATTTCAATCCACTTGGGATTACATGTAAATGTAATAAACAAATCAGGTTTTCCGAATTTTCTCACAACTGCCATAGCGTCTTGATAGTTTTGCTGCATTGCTCTTGGGCTTCCTGGATATGTAGATGGAAGAATAAATATATTGCCAGCTTTTATCTTCTGTTCAGCAGCTTGAAAATGAACGTAATCCAGCAACCCTTGATATAAGTCCACACGCAGGCTCTTCTGATTTTGTTTAATAAAATTAAGCCTGTTTCCTTCAACCCTAACATACGCGTCTACAACGTATTGCTGGAAGAGTTTACCGCTACTATGTATAACGCTAAATCCATCCCTAATAGCCATCCTGTACGCATAAAATTGAAGGGTTGTAACTCTACATCTAATTGCAGTCTTCCTCTGCTCATCGTGTTCCAAATCAACTGACCAACCTTTTTCCCCGTATATAAACAGCAAAGGATAAGTCATTGGGTCGCAGTTGGGACTTAAAGCATGAATTTTTCTGCACGCATTTCCGCGGGGATAAATACATATATCTCTGTACAGAGGAGGATTTCCATCTTCGCCAACAAACACAGCCGCTATGCTTGAAAATCCTGCTACGCTTGGAGCATTGTATCGTCTCTGATCTTTTTTGTGGTCAGTTTTAAAAAACATTTTCACTTCTCTTGCTTGCCTCCCTTCTATATTGGCCGCACTGTTTTCAAGTAATAGAATTTCGTTCATATTGTTATACGCTTTGGCGTAAGGATTTAATTCTCGTATCAATGTATCCAGCTCTTCCAATATGCTTTCAATGCAGTCTGTATTACGACTTGTCCGCAGATCTAGTGCCTCAGAAGGATCCAGAATATACAACTGGGCATAGGTAGCATCGTGCGAAGCTATTGGATATAAAGGAGAAACAGCATGATATATTTGTCCGTGAATCCGGTAACAATAAGGTCCGACACCGGGTGGAAAGTCCAGTTTGGCACCCATCGAGGCAAATGCCAAAGCGCTATTGTACTGTCTTATGTGATCTCTATAATTTTTTCCCGCCACAGAGTCTTCCGTTAACAATTGTTTTATCAAAGAAGGAGCTTCCCGAATGGGCTCTAAAATAACTTTTCCTCCATGACAACATTGATTGTAACAATGAACTGTATTTGATTCCAGCTTGAAATACCTTGCCCCGCAATCAGCACACGTTTCAGACATTGTACCGCAATAAAATTCAGGAACTTCCACAGTTGAGTCAACTATTAAATCTTCAGCTCCCGTGCTTGTTTCGGTGATTATTGTTCTTGTTATTCCTGGCATGGTCACATGAGTTATTAACTCCTGGGGGCCTATATTTGTTTCACTTGCCATTGCAGGGGCGGGTAATATAGGCTCTTGATATCTTACCGCATGAATTTCGTTGCTCGAATGAATTTTCAAATGTTTCTGGAGAGCTTGCTTCCACTTAAACTGTTTGCTGCAGGTCTGACAGGTAAACGCTTTGTCGGTGGAATGAACTTTCAAATGAGAATTTAGGGCTGCGTTTGTTTTAAACTGTTTGCCGCAGGTCTGACAGGAAAAAACTTTGTCGGTGGAATGAACTTTCAAATGTAAATGCAGGGTTGCGTTTGTTTTAAACAGTTTGTTGCAGATCTGACAGGCAAACTTTTTGTCGGTGGAATGAACTTTAAAATGTAAATTAAGGGCTGCGTTTGTTTTAAACGGTTTGCTGCAGGTCTGACAAACAAAATTTTTGTCAGTGGAATGAACTTTAAAATGTGAATTCAGGGCTGCGTTTGTTTTAAACAGTTTGCTGCAGGTCTGACAGGCAAAGTTTTTGTCAGTGGAATGAACTTTAAAATGTAAATTCAGGGCTGCGTTTGTTTTGAACTGTTTGCTGCAGGTCGGACACGGAAAAACTTTGTCGGTGGAATGCAAAAAATCATAATGACCAACATCTAATATCCCGCTGTATAACAAACATATACACTGTTCGGCATTTGGGTTGTAGATGCGGGGAAAACTTTGAGGATTGTTTTCAAAAAATATCAATATTTTGACATCTAAGTACAATTCTGATATAGCACAAAGTTCTGCATCACCTCCGTAAACCCCCGTAGCTCCCATGTATCGCTTATATTGCTCGGGAGATCTTATAGATAGTCCAGGACATGATAAAGCTACACTCAGAGGGTCACCAAATCTGGTCCAGTTACTTGAAACGTAATCAGTAACCTCTTTTCGTAAAGCATTAGAAGCTTCGTCTGAAATTTCCCCTTTCAGACCATATACCGCAGATAAAAACAAACAATTACCATCTCCTGGAATCCTGAGTACATTAAAACTTCTTCCATAAGCATGAAATTCTTGCATCTTGCTGTGTTAAACTACCAAAAAAAAACACTTCCAAACTAACTAAAAATAACAGCCGCAAAACGTTTCAAACTCGTATAAACAGTGTCTTTGGATAGATAAACGAAAAGGGATCGATGGTTAAAGGTAAAGCGCGATTCATAATCGATGTTTTCCTGATTATAAAATGTTTGATGCTGTGGATTGAAATCGATTAAAATTCTTTCGTATTGCAGTGTTAAACTACCAATAAATACACACTTCCAAACAAACTAAAAATAACAGCCGCAAAACGTTTCAAAGTCGTATTAACAGTGTATTTGGGGGTTAAAGGTAAAACGCGATTCATAATCGATGTTTTCCTGATTATAAAATGTTGATGCTGTGGATTGAAATCGATTATTATTTGTCTAAGATAGCCTCGATGTGTCACGCCAAACACAGGACCTGGGGGAAATATGAAATTCCCCTGCATTCTGCAGGCTAATCCTTTTATCACATAGCCTATACACAGTTCACCTGTTTCCAAGTACTATACCAAGTTTAGTATTGTAATGTTAATCCTTTACATCCTCACAGGATTCCATATACTTTAAAAACCGATACTCCCTAAACGTGGGAAAGTAGGTTTAACCCAAGAGTCCACATTATTGAGAAACAACACTCGTTTATAACATAGATTCAGATCAGCGTTCGATTAAGGTTCGATTATGGGTTGCAACCAAGAAACATCGTATGAAATAAAAGAGTTATTAGAGAAGTTTTCGAGATTAATGGACTGTGTAGCAGACGAAAACAGCACCGAAGACGAAATAGGAAATCTTATTGTACCCGAATTCAGCGAGTATCTGTCTTCATCAGATGTCCTGGCTCCTCATGAAGATATGTTTAGAATTAGATACGTGGAAAATTTTTCGACAAAGCAGAAGTTGATACTTCTGTGCCTGGAGGACCTTATCCGAGAGATGAACAAAGTGTTGGAACGTTCTAATGAAACGGTAATGTTGAAACTTGCAAAAGAGAAGTTTTCCAGATTAATGGAATGTGTATCAGACGGAAACAGCACCGAAGACGAAATAGGAGATCTTATTGTGCCAGGATTCAGCCAGTATATGTCTTCATCAGAGGTCCTGGCTCCTCATGAAGATATGTTTAGAGGCGTGAAAAATTTCTCGACAAAGCAGAAGTTGATACTTCTGTGCCTGGAGGACCTTATCCGAGACTTCCGAGAGCATGAATACTGTTGTTGGAACGTTAAAAAATGAAGCGGTAATGTTTCAACTTGCAAATGCAATATGTAAAATGTAATTCTCTTATGAATGAGTAAATAAAAAGTCACAAATTTCTATTTTTAACGTCTTACGCATATTTTAGGTTCTAAAGTTGGGTTTTTTTAGGTTCTAAAGTTGGGTTATTTTTCTTACTTCATATTTTAGGTTCTAAAGTTGGTTTTTTTTTTACATCGTATAGAACAGCCAAACCACATAAATACCCCCGGCAGCAATGAAGAATCAGCCCTCTGCCCCTCACTCGTTTTTTTCTCTCTATCACTCAGCAGCAGCAGACTGTGTACTGTGTATGTATGCATCATTGGCATCTTGTTCTCTCTTTCAATAGTAATAAAGCGATGAAATCTTCAGTATTATTTATATAGATATTATATGTAACTTACATTTTCGGCTGGTTATATGTGACTCTAAATTTTTAGCTGGTTATAGACACTGACTTTAATAATGTTACAATTCAATAATACAGATTTGAAACAGCAGCCGATGAGCTAAAAGCTTTTGTGAACACCCCAGAAAAAAATCTGAAAAAGGTCTATCACATGTTCCTCATAAAGTTTCCTCAGTTCTTCCTCGTAGTCAGCAGCAGAATAAAATAACCCCATTGAGATTACACTCTCCTCAGAAGCAACATTCCCCTCCACTGGGTCATAAAATCAATGAAGTTGAAAATTCTGAAAAAAATCCTAACTCTCGATCCTAATAAATCTCCCTTACCAATTGCTGGTACTCCCAAGGGCTCCCCCAAGATATCATCCTCTGATCAAACAGAGAAACAAACCTCTATGTGATCTACGTGATTTATGAATAACCCCCATGTTACTGCGAACTACCTGTAATAAAAAAATTGGAAAGAAAATTGCTATCCTGTGTAATAATTTCTTTAAAATTATAATTTTTTACCGTATGTGTGGAGTATATTAGTACATTATTATGTATTATAAGACACGAGGTCATTTCAATGATGATTGATCTGTCAATGATTCGATCATTTCAAATCATCCGCCATTACTGTATTTTAAAAAACTAAATTATTGAAATTTATATTCCAGATCAATTAATAAAGAAAGAAATTGATCACTTGTTCCAATCCCCCAAGTCAGAGAGCTTTAGCAAAGCAGTTAGGAACATCAGCTACTACTATTAGAACAATTATTCGAGAAGATTTGGGTGCCCGTATCAAGCAGAAATCGAAGGTTCACTTGCTGACTCCATCGCACAAACAGAATAGGACAACCAACGCTAGAAAATTATACGAACGCCACCTGGCTGGATCAAAGTCGGAATTCATGGTCACACTTGATGAGGCATTTGTGTACCTTGATTACTGTAATGGGGTCCGATTTGCTATGTCCAACCAGGTCAAGAATTGCCCGATGAATGGCTGGTCAAATGTCATGAAACCTGGCCAGCTGGATTCATGATCGTTGGGGGAATGTCCGGAAGGGGAACTCTTCCACTTATAAAAGTTCCGAATAAAGTTAAGGTCAATGCTACATACTACGTTGAGAACGTTTTGAAACCATATTTAGAAATGTATGTTCCTCAGCTGTATCCTGGCGAGCTCTCCAAAGTTACGTTCCACCACGACAAAGCCTCCAGTCACACGGCTAGATTGACAACGGATTATCTGCAAGACCTAAAGAACAAAACTGGAATCAACTACATACGCAAAGAGGACATACCCACCAAATCAACTGACATTAGCCCTATGGACTTCTTCGGATTCGGTTATCTTAAACAGCTTCTGTTTAATCGTCATGCGACAACTCTGCAAGGTCTTTGGAAATTAAGTGCCAAAGTAACTCCTGGAATGTGCGAGAACGTGTTTGCCTCTTGAAAAAGAAGATGCAGGGCAGTTTGCCAGAAACATGGAGCCCATATAGAACAAACAGTAACTGAAGAATTCTGAATTCCACAAATTGAAATTAAAACTGAGTCAAAATTAAGTTTCCACCCTCGGTAATCTCTTACAAGTAGGCTAACTTACACGGACCATGCACTGATGCACACCTGACGGAGTTAACTTCCTTGGCAGCATGACCAAACCATCATGCCACTGCCACTCGTTACGCAGAATAAATTATGTAACAGATTACCTTGATATAACTTACATAATTATGATCATTGTTGATACAAAGGCCGAAAACATGTTCGCGCTGGCACTGGAAAGTCATGCTGCGCAGTTACAGTTTGGAGAACATTTTACAGAGGTATAATATCTGGGTTGCGTTTTTCCGAGTTTCGTATTGATACCCCCTTTTTTAAATTCCTTATCAATCAATAAATAATATAAGCAGGAGTTGTTTGCTCTATGAGTTGTGGTTTCCCAATTAACAACTTAAGTTAACTTAGCCTACCTTGTTTGAGGCTGAGTCCAAACTTTTTACTACTAAATTGAAAAATTATATCATGTCCAACATCTCTTCGTGTGACAAACACGAAAGTTTTAACTATCTGATGATGGGACGTTATGTATATTTAAGTCAGTCCCGAACATGTTTGCTGCTTATTGTAAATAATGAGGGCGACTATAATAAATATAGTAATTTTTCCAGTAACCATCTGCTTAGAGGAGAAGTTTCATGCATACGAGAGTTTATTTTTATTTTTTGAAATGTGAATATATTAATTCTATACTTCATATAGTAAACATGCATTATGTCCTAACTTATAGGCCTATTCAATAAGACTAACTTATGTTGAATTTTGCTTGTTTAATTAGTATAATGAAAGATACTGTTCTTAAATGAACTTTATAATGAAGATTAATTCAGATTAACTTCCTTCATAATACCCCGTATATAAACACAGCGCCAGTTAATATCACCCATGCATTATGAAAGATTTTTGACATCCTGTGCTGGTATATTTTACGTATAGGCCTATATAACTTATACGGTATTCTATTTAAATACTGTATTATGTCGTATAATAAGATTTTAAAAAACTTTTAAAAATCTTGAAAAAAACTTGAAAAAATCTTGAAAAAATTATGTAAAAAGGAAGTAAAATTTAGGTAAAAATAAAGAAAAATATTTAAAAAAAATTTAAAAATTTAAAAAAAAAACGTGAAAAATACTCGAATAAAATTTGAAAAAAAATTGAAAAAATCTCGAAAAAATCTTGAAAAAAAATTGAAAAATTTTTGAAAAAAACTCGAAAAAATTTTGAAAAAATCTTGAAAAAATTATGTAAAAATTAAGTAAAAATTAAGAAAAAATTAAGTAAACATTAAGTAAAAAATTATGTAAAAATTACGTAAAAATTATGTATAAATTAAGTAAAAAGTAAGTAAAAATTATGTAAAAAGTAAGTAAAAAGTAAGTAAAAATTATGTAAAAAGTAAGTAAAAAGTAAGTAAAAATTATGTAAAAATTATGTAAAAATTATGTAAAAATAAAGTAAAAAATAATGTAAAAAATGAAGTAAAAATAAAGAAAAAATAAAGTAAAAATTATGTAA
>JAQGBM010001166.1:0-11241 GCA_034698405.1 Symphylella vulgaris | reverse complement strand
TCGAATTGATTTTATTCTTATCGATAATAAATTTAACATCGATAAACATTATAGAGAAAAACTTGAATTTTTTTATTAAAATTATGTAGGTATTGTTTAATATATTTTTTTTTAATTTTATACCAGCTTATTAATATTATTAAATATGACTATATGAAAAATCTGACAAAAATAATATTTTCTGTACTATTATATAATTATTGTCTCCCAGAAGCATTATTTTGTGAAACTATATATTGATTGTTTGATAATAATAATTAAAGAAAAGTAATAACATGCCTAATTGAATAATTATATAGGCTATCTGCGAAATTTCATTAATTTCCCAATTCCCATTGTTTTAGAAAAATAATTATTGAACAGTAAGTTATTATGTTGAAAGTTCGCATAAACAACAAAAGTCATCAGACAGATTGAGCATAATTAAACGTATAAAATATAAGGAAATAATAACGAGGTATACATTGACGAGTGTCTTTTCAAACTGTCTTTACAAAATAATTTAAATTACCTCGAATCACGAATAAGAATAATGGATAAACAATTCTCTATAACTTATATAAGTACCGGTAATCCGGTATAGATGAATTCTTCAAATTTTTGGGCCCCTCCCCAAAAAATTTAATTTAGTCCCCCTCTCCCCCGCCTAATGCCAAAATGTTTTTAAAGGGTCATAAGTTTTACATATATGATAATAGAATGGTTTGTCGGGTTGATATATTTAGGACTGTTTTGGTGCATATACACCGCCTTCATTTGTCTGTATATTCGGAGGTCCGGGGTGATATCCCCGATTATTTTTTTTTTATTGAAGTCAGAATTTGAGATTTTGGGCCATCACTTGCAGCCTCTGTCACCCTCCCCGGAGCTACGGTCCTATAGTTCCCCGTATATAGTACCGCCACACCGCCACGGATTCGTATATCGACTTTTATCGGTTAACCATCCAAGTAATGTGAATGATGAGTGATGAATATAATCTATGCGCATTAATTCGTCAACACACCATTTTTTTTAACAAGCAGGTGTTTTATATTTTTCAATTCCGAGTACGGTAGTAAACTATTACACTGTTAGTAAGCTACACTGTTTAACAGATACCTTCCCATCTCTCTATCGGTCCCATCTTTCCCACCGTCCAATCTCACCCATTGTCTCCCACATTGTCTCCCCATGTCTCCCACATGGGTAAAATTAGACGACTGGATGATGCAAGAATTTTTCCCATTGTCCAATTTTACCCGAAATTGTGAGATTTGGAAAGTGGATGAGATATGACGGTACACAGTCGTTTAACATTAATGGAAGTAAATTTAACATGATTGATGTAACTTATAAAAAAATATTATTGGGTTCCAAGCAGTCCACCTGATGGCCATCACCGCAAGAGTGCTAACTATGGGCAAATAAACCAGATACGAATGTGGAACGATTAAATTGCACAACAAAATTAAACAAAAATTGGGAAAATAGAGAAGAAAACTACAATAACTGTTGTTCGCAGCGATGGACTTTACAGCTCGGAGCCCCATAAATTTAGTCATTTTGAATAATCAATTATCTTTTCATATAACTTCTAAGATTTTGGTGAAAGTTTTTGGGAGGGAGTAATTAAATTCTCTAACATATATAGACTAGCGCGTTTAGCGGAACAATTCGTTATTCACACATTTAATACTTACATTCAAAACATTAAAAATAGTACGATGTTATATTTGAATGCAGCAGTTGCCCAAATTATGGTTGTTAAAAAGGATAATAAAAAATGGTCTACATATAATTCCAAAAGAACGGAGACAATAAACATCTGTTAGAAATAAACAAAACTAACGATGCTGCAATAACAGTAATAACATGCAGCTTTATTCATTTTTCATATTTTCGTATACGAGTTTATACATCAATGTAAGTAAATACAAATTTAACAAGCAAAAAATTCCGACTAGTTTATTTCCATCCTGCTGCAGGAGCATTATGTTTTTATATCGATATCTCCAAACCTTTATCGATTTAATACATTCTAAAAATATTATCGATGATCGGTGACGTCACCCGCAACATAGAACGAACAACTCATGACAGACATGATCGCGTGCTTTTCCGACATTTAATAAAATACAAAACGAAACGGCCAAAAGGATCTTTTTTGTCTTTAATTTTCTTAAATAATATGATGTTTTTCCCTCTTTAAAAAAATAACATTTTAATTGGAATTTTAAAACTTGTATGATGTTAATATTATTATTATAAAAATATTAAATGGAAAATAATAACAGAGCGAAGAAAAAAAAGTCTAGATTCACTATAATCGCTGCTTCAACTAATGGCAACGATAGTTCTCCCACAAGTAAGTTTATATTTACTAACAAAAAATGCAACCAGCACGTTTTTATAGATCTGTACGTACGATATTTTACTCGGATGTACGCACAATTTCCGGCACATGTTTATAAATAAGTTTATGTGTGATGTAGTTTTATACAATTTTATAATTTATTGTACTTGTACTCCTTTGGAAATATCATTTTGCTGAGCTCTAACTGCGACTAAAAGCTCTGGGAATTTTCGATTTATTTATGCGTCGTTAAATTCTCGTGCTAAACCTCGACAGTGTCGCTGATTTTAAGAGGCCAGAGGCACGTCTGGCATTACGATAAATTAAATATGATATATTCTCGTATATGCAATCTCTAAAATATTATAAGGGCCGAATTCATAATACTCGGTAATGTCTATTTCAGACCTCGTTAAAGTCTGTAGTGTAGACTATACCCCGGTATAGGCAATGTTTATGTTGTTTGTTTGTTAATTATTAAGTTATGTTAAAACTACAGGCCTATGGTCATATAGAGGTCTGAAACAAACATAATGAATTCGGTCCTTAAGACATCAATATTGTAGAAACAAGAATCATACCCTTGCACTGAAAATTGGGCCTGCAAGTAGTGAATATGACCCTCTCGTCGGTGTTGATGTTAAAATCAGATGCTTTGGGTTGGAATTAGGCTATTTGGATAGGTGGCCGTACAGTATCTAACACTGATAGAATTAGAAACCATAGCAGGGAGTTTTGGCGTGCTCCTGTAATCCAGCTAATCCGGCTCTGCTGGACGAGGCTGCTGAAACACTGGGGGAATTTCTCAGGCGAAAAATGGAACAGTCATATGAAGAGTCCTGACTGTAACAATTTGAATTGATGAGAAGTTTGATGAAAAGTCTCCATGGCAAAATGACTTTAGGCTATAGTTCGAGGAAAATGACGTCCTCTGACAAAAAATTATTCCATAATGACTATAGAACAGGCTAGAAGTACCGGTACAAATTTAACCGAGTTACCGTACGACAGCAATTCGTCACCCCCATCAATTCGCTATCTCCACGCAAGAGAAAGGTATCAATATCATGAATATTGTCCATGAAGAAATTCCCCTTGACGACGCAATATCGTTGTGAGGTTTTCCCTCTGGTCGGTCTCCACTTAAAATTAAATTGAATATACTCTATGTATAGGAATTTTAAATACGGTAACCTAAAATAGATATAGTTCTGACTCCTGAGCCCCCTCGAATTCAGCTTGTGAGCATTGAACTGCATCACGACAGGCATTTTACGAATAAGTAACGTATAGGCTATAATACAGGGTTAACGTTTAACTGTTTAGTCTATACTGCCTATAGCCTATAATAGGGAGCAGTGTTTAATAGTTTCCTAGCTGACAACAAGTGCATACGAGTAAGTGATGTGACTAAAACCTATCCTATAGGCTACTAATAGGCTAATAATCCCATTCCTGGCTGGTTTCTTAAAAAGTTAGAAAAAGCACTGGAAAAAGTAACCTTATCATTTGGGTGAAGAGCGGTCCGCGAGCATGATGGGAAAAGTTAGGCCATGTGCATGATGGTATTTTAAAACTAATTTCCCTGTATAGTGTATAACCTTATTACGTAGCCAGTTGAGAAATATTTTATAAATTATTGCATAATCTACGATCTATACCTCATAGTACAAATACTTCATGCTAATTTTAGAGATTTTTTTTAAAACACGTCTATACACAAAATTAAACTAAAAACTTACGAGTAAATGTTAAAATGCGTGGGTATTGCGCGCCAGATTTTCATTAATATTATTTTTTATTATAAATTTTTGTTTCGTAAAAAAATTATGACGTTAAATTACATTTTATCGATTTTTTTTCCACGTTTCTCGATAAGGCAAAGAAGGGTTGTTGTGGGTGGGGGCTTTACATTTGCCAAAGTGCATTCACCCAACATTTCTAAATGGGAGTTTTCCTTATGGTCGATAGCTGTCATGTTATTATATCAAACGCCCGGAATAACTTTAACCTAGTATCGAATTTCACGTGGCTTCTCCCGTATATATAAAACTTTAACGAATTAAATATTAATGCAAGAGTCCACTAAAGAGTGCTGGAGTTCTTGAGAGTTGATTAACGATAATTCTCTCCTAGCCTATATAATAAACTTATAAGTACGGTTTAAGAAGGGTAATTAATAACTTAGTATAAATAGATTTTATAGTTTATACCTACACCAGATACCTATATCAATATAAAAGCTATTAATTTTTTTTATAATGCCATTTAAAGCAGTCTTCGAATCCTCGATCCATATAATTATGTAGGAAGGGTTTTGGTTTGTTGGTGCAAATTTCTAATACCGGTATTCGTTGATCGAGAGGTAGCAACGGTACGAAAGGAATGAGATTTTAATTTATGGAGTACCGGTACCGTATTTCGTATCCTATATAGGACCAGGGGTAACTGTGTTAGAGTGTGTATGAGAGTATAAGGAAATATCTTTTCAAAAAAGGCCGGGGCATCCGTAATTAAGGGTATTGGGTTGTCAGGGATTTTAGTAATTTTTTAAAATCCGGATTTGCGTATCCGGTCTCGAATAAGAGAAGTTATTATTCGATATGGTAGGAATTCCAGAGAATTTAAACCCCCGCCCCGTACGGCTTTGGGGGATGGATATAATTAATTCAGTTGGTAATTAAACGTATATATACTCCGTATTTTATAGGCATATTTCTGTTTATGTCCAATTCGGTTTTTCCGATAAAGAAATTTTCGGTTTCTGTTCTGGTTCGGTTAATCGGGTTTTAACTCAGAACTCATCAAAATTTACTTATCTGCTATAATTATTATACAATCAGATATAATTAAGCAGTGGGATGGGATGTGTTCAACGACTTAAGTTATAAAATACTTGTGTATTTAAGTCGTCGGATGCGTTCTCTTGAAATCTAAAATATTGCTATTCGTATGTATGTAATGTAGTCTCCTTAAATCTAAGGGCGGGCGAAAACGAAGACACAAAATCGTGTTTCACGGAACATAGTTTCTAGAAAAACGAGCACGTCACTTCATCCCGCGTTTTTAACAAGTCACATGATCAATGTTCTCTAAAACACGATGTTGTTTCTTCTTTTCGCCCGCCCTAAATCTCGTACACGAGTAGGCCTATATCCGTCCTAATAATGTATAGGTATATATCAACAATATGGTAAAAATTCAAGCTGTTTCCGAATTTTTATACGAAACACCGTTCCACACACACACAAAAAGCCGCATGATGTGGTTTAATTTCCGAGGATTTTGTCTACTCTTGAATTTATCGATTTTTCCATAAATCACCAAATCTAAATCAGATAACATATTGTGTCTAGGTTATACTCAAAAGCTATGTCTTGATTCGTATAATTACTCGTAACTTACTATAGTTATAGGGCATAGGCTACTGTATATGTTTTGCCTGTGGCTGCGTAATAAATGAGAGAAATATGTTCAGACTATAATGAATCATGCATGTTGTATCATAGCGTGTTGTGAACTAATTGATTGAACGATACTTGACATGAAACGAATAGTGACATAATTTGTATTAATTTTTTATATAGTAACAAGTAACACTTTGGCATTTAAAAATAAAATGTTATACAGCTATATTAGTTGCAAACATTTTTTCAATCCCATCCATTTTCATTTTTATTTTGGAAAATAACTTAATTAGTTTTTTAAAAAATCTGTATCATCCTTCGTTTCTTTTGCATCGTGCACCATGCGTCAAATTGACGAAAAAATAAAGTCAACAAACGTTTTGACTTTCGGCATAACCTGCTGAGTGCTGCACAATTACCTCTGTATGACCCCATAACTTAATTATCACGACTGCATGCTGAGAGGGTAATTATTATTATTTTTTATCCAGTCAAATTGATCATCGGTTTAAAGGAGCACACAGTAGCACGTGGCATTTTCCATTGAAAGTCCTAGAATTTCCCATGTAACTTAGGCTCTATTATGCTCGAAAACATTTCTTGTTGTCAATCCAGAATGCTAAAAAAATAGTCCGTGCTTTTCTTTTTTCGTGAGCAACGAATTTATCGTTTACTTTGTACGTCTGTATAGCTGGCTTCGCTTAGATTCAGAGATGGAACGGGTCACTCAAAGGGGTCACTGCACTGGTCAGGATTCTTTAGCCCGGCACGAAAGTATTCTGACTCAAAATAATTTTTGGCACGGACGACATGCAATTCTCGTTTGTCTGCTTGTTATACCATTTATGTGTACGTTGTTGTACCATTATTGTATACTATAATACCGTATAGGCTACCTGCCGTATACAGTACAGTATATATGCAATCAACTCGGTATTAAAAACGGAATACTGATATAGCCTATACCTAATACCTATATACCGTATAGTTAATTTTAATTTTTGTCATTACTGTATACGGTATAAATTCATTGTGTTTTAAATATTGACTGGGCTGCAGCTATATGTACCGTATATAATAATCATTAAATATATACGGAGTACGAGAATGAGTATATACTGTAGCCTATATATCCGGAAAAGGCAGTGATAAATATTGAATGTCTCGATCTCATCTGCACTTGCAGCATAATATTCAACTATGATTAATTATGTATATAGGCGAGATTGTACTGTATTGTACTCGTGTACGAGTAGTCGAGTACTAGCTGATTCGTATAAGAGTGAATAGACATAGGTCACAGTCACACAACTGTACCAGATAAATATAGCTTACAATGATTATAATTATTTATTACGGTACTATATAAATTATAGTTACTATACTCCTAACTTAAGATATACTGTACCGGTACTTCACTACTTCATGCTGACAAGTCAAGATCCGTCTGTTCTATACCTATAGGATCTACTTCTACGACCCAACCTTCCCATAATTATCTAGCTCGCTCCCACTTCCACCTAAAAATAGGTAGGCACCGTATATAATTTTAAGAAGTATCCTACAGGTTTCAAGCATTTGGGTTATGGGTAGTCTGCCCCTAGAGCAGTTTGTCCTTTTAAGTTTAACTTTGGAGTTTGTCCTTATAAGATTAACTTTGGATTGGTATACGATGGATAGCCTATTGTCGAAGTTTGGCATCAAGTCCTGCTCTATGGAGTCTTATCTTATAAGTTTATAGCATCCAGGGCCACAGCCGCCACACTATAATTAATTGGAATTTGAATCTTGGTTTGAATCTTCTAGCATAATCGCCTTTTATAATAACAGAACTGAACGAAGGACTAATGGGAAAATGTCCACATATATAGTTTGTCTTTATTATCAAGCGATTCAGGGTAATACAGACCCAAAGACTTTGATTGATTGTGTTTTATATGGACATTCAGTATTATGTGGATGGTGCTTCAAAAAACCTCGCGAGCACAAATAATACGTAGAATCGAATCAAAATGAAAAAAAAAGTTTTTAAGTTATATCATTGAGTTTATTGATTATCGGATATCAAAACGCGGACTCTATTCAATGTATAAATACGAGTGAATTAAAGCCTATTTATATTATATTTCTACAGGTATATTTTAAGTTATACAAATAATAAATAATCAAGGCTACTACGAGTCTATGAGTCTAATTACTGTACTCTTGCTGAATAAATTATATGGTATAATATCATTATTAGGTTGTCCACAGAAATCTAGGAAATGGATAAATAATCTGCTATTTTTGGTTGTTTAGGTATTTCCGGTATAGCCTAACCTATAGAGTATTATGGTTCTCAGCCTTTGCCGGTTTCGGTATTATTATATACGGTAGCCTATATAGGAATTAATCAAAAATATACGGAGGGTTAATTGAAGGATGTAACGGTATTGATAAGAGAATTACGTATCTCGCTGGTCCCAGATGTTGCGGAATTTTTTTTTTAATCCGTGGTGCAAAAATGCAAATGAGCTCGGTGGTTTTAGTCAAGCGCCAGCTGGGTTAATTAAGTCCATGCTGCATGGTCTGGTCATGCAGGAAGAACGAGTTGCACCCAATTCATGCCCACCCACTCATTCCCGATATAAAGTTATAAGAAGGAAGCTAAGTCTATTTAATGTCTATTTAAGTTTATTTTCATGCATCACTGCACCATCATCCGAAACAAATTAAATTTTTGATGATCTTAAAAGGGGTTACATGCAACTTACTTACAAAAAGAAATTTACACACTTTGTCTATAGATAAATTCGAAAAATGAACCGAAATTCTATGAAAAGAACAATAATATTAAGCTATAAGGTAAAACAGAAATTATAGTACGGTATACACCTATCCATCATTGTTAAATCCTCATTTCAAAAGAGTGGCTCAGACTCGGAGCAATAATGGCAGTTGACCTAAATTTTTGGTGACCCCACTTCAGAGTGCCCAATCTGACCCTAGCCTAGTTTAGACAGAAACAATTTTATTTCCGTTTGAACTATAGGTGTTTGAAGTTCAGACACCTAGTTCAGACAGAAATAATTTGTTTCTTTTTGAACTGAGTCAGATTGGCTGGGCACTCTGAAGAGGGGTCACTCAAAATTTAGGTCAAATGGTATAATTAATTAATTATATGCCATTATTGCTCTGGGCCATTTTACCATGAACCTGAAAATGGAATAGAAAATGAAGATTTAGGAAGGACTCCCGCTAACTTAATAAGAAAACAAAGAAAGAAGAGGGCCTCATACGTTAAATTTTCCGTTAAATTGATTGAGATTGAGATTGAATTATGTCAATGAGGTCCTCTTCTTCTGTTTCGTTATTCTTCTGAATTCCACCCAATAACACTAATATTTTCAATGTCCCTTTGCTTTGTATTAATTTTTCTGCAATGTTTCGTCATTTTTCAAATATTATTCCAAAAAATTATCAGTCTTTATAGATTTTTTGTAATACTTTGAATAACTTTCATTAATATGAATCTTTTATTTTTAATATTCAATTTAATTGCTTTTTATATTATTGCATTGTAATGGACAAAAAATAATGGAGACTCTTTAATATACGCACACACCCCTTTTAATCTAGGTTCCTCTAAGCATGATTGTGTTATACCAACCCCCATTAGAGAGTTTGTTTCACACACGTTATAATCATTTTTTTAATATTAAAACGATTACAACCAATTATTATTTTAATCCTTTTGGGCTTCGTTTGTCCTCGGGAAACAAAAACGTTGCTATTTTTAAAACGAAAATCGATAGAGGTAACGTAATTTTCTATGATAATGATCGCACGTTAATAATTTAACGAATTTATTATCAAGATAAGGGGGGATGCAAAGTTATAATGTCATAAGAGCATTAAATATTAAGTTTTTCTACAGCTTAATCGTTGTTTTTTTTATGGTTTTCTTTATCGAACGGTCAATGTTAGTACAAGAATGTATAGATAGCCTATAGAAGAAATTAAAGGAAAAATAACTTTTGTCATGCAAGCACGCATATGGCAATCAGTATTGTTATAGGGATGGGTCAGTGTTGAGTCTATAATGGATGTGGTTTAGTGGTCGCAACCTGTTGATTTTGTTCCTGTTTTTTTTTTTACATCATCATCGGTCGTTATATGGGCGGTGCAAATATACACAACATTAGTGTTGTTCTTTTTTTTTTTGTAACGGTTTTATGGTTGGTCTGTGATTGCGTATAGGCTATATAATACAACGTATACACACTTATAGCACACGCATATAGCCGTAACATCAAGTATCCTACCTAGCCTAAAATGAACAAAATCAACTTCTGTAATGTGTCCAGGGGCATGAAAGGGCAGCAAAATCAACCCGCGATAAAATATACGGATAGTGAAAATCATGCTCACGAAGTTGCGTCTACAACGAAAAAAGAAATAAATCTACTATAGATTTAAAATTATAGGAAAAATTTTATTATTTATATTTATTTACCGATAAAAAAAATCATTTAATTTTATAATAACTTTTTTTTTTATCGTATATATTCGTATTTTGATCAGATGCATGTAGATTGTAGGCCTATCCCCAGTCAACAGTTCTCTAAATGTAAAAATTTCTATAAAGAACAAATCATCAATTATTCTTCAATAGTAGGCCTATATAAGTAGCCTAATGTTATAATATGGATTATTATTTTATTTACAATCCATTTTGCCTAAATCACGAAATTATATTTCTACTAACGAAATTGTCTATTTTTATTCACGATTTAACCCAAGAAATCAGATTTTTACTATAGCGAAATGAACGCACAAAAGTGCTGATTTTATAAACACCAACGATTTTTTAAATTTTAAATCGCGAAATTCTCGTTTCCCTATGATTTTAGGCAATATTCCTCGCCACATCATGTAATCTTTTGAAAGAGCATTTGCTATACGTTCGATGAAGCGCATAAAAAATGTCCAAAAACAATGATTTTGCGAATGTTTAAGAGCGTTTATAGACGTTGAAACACGCGTAACTTTATCATTATTATAGAATTAGGCTTTGTATATATCAGACAAAAATCACCGACAAAAACGACAAATGATAGAATGTTAAATCGTCATTGGACTTATACGCATACGTTAGAAGCAGAGATAGACTATACTATAAAATATAGATTCCGAAAGGAAAAATAGATATCGACCTGCACATAGACCCTGCACATAAGTTACCTATATACCGTATATTATGTGACCGTCCTAACCAAATATCTTATTCATTACGGTACTCTGAGGCCTATACCGTACGAGTTATGTTCATTTAGACCTATAAGGAAAATAGACAAGTCTATCTATATAGACTTTAAGAGACATTAGATACTTAGACTATAGTCTATTTACCATCCCATACGAAAGCATGTTTCTGGTATAGGTCTCCCAAATTTATTATTTATAGATATCCTATTGTAAACACAGAGTCAATTTTGTTAACAAGGAAGTACTATAAGG
>JAQGBM010001165.1:0-11246 GCA_034698405.1 Symphylella vulgaris | reverse complement strand
CGGAATGCGTCAATAATTGCTGAAGTCTGGATTAGTAGGCTATTAAGCCTAGACTAAGCTCCAAATTAAGAATATTCTCGACAGCTTAAGTTAGTTTTAGTTTATTTATCATAAAGTAAAAGTCCAGTATCCGTTGTTTGAAATATTAAGAAATGATTGAAGACATAAAATTGTTGGCAAAACTTTTTTATAATTATAATTTAATGACGAATACATATATCTGACGTTATTTGGCGGGTATTTAAAAATAAGTAAAAAATGAAGTTTTTTTTTTATTATTTTAATTTCTATATACCTTGATAATGATTTGACAAAGTCATTTCGAAACGTCGGTCTTATATTGTACACAACCCCATGTATATTCGTCGTTTAAAAAGTTTTGCCAACAATTTTGTTTTTGCGTAGTAAATTCGAGGCTAAAATCACTTGAGAAATTGAAATTTAATCTGAGACTAAAGTCCAGGTTTACTATTCTCGGCTATAAAGTGATAAGCCAGGCTTAAATTAATTCAAACTTCAGCAATTGACCCATAAAAAATTTTCTGTTTTGCTACCAGTTGAAATTTCCAAAAAAAAAAAAAAAAATTGTGAGTTTTTGCATGTTTAACTTAGTCGAAATTCTGTTCTGGGATAATATTGTTTTCGTAATTAAAAAATTTAAGATAATATATTTTAAACGCTCTTAATAGAATTTTTATCTAAAATTAAGCAATAACAACATTATTATTTTATAACCACTCTATGCGGTTAAATAAAAAAATTTCAGTCAACACTACCCATAAAAAAAGGACACTTCGTTCATATTTTGGGTTTTAAAAAAATTTAGGAGCTACTAAAACTAAATTCAAACTAAAAAGAACTGCTATAAAATGGGATATCTTCATTTTGTATCATACTAGATATACTGGAATCCCAGAATTGGCGAAGTCTGTTATCAGAGTTCGAACAAAATGCCCTAAAGTCCCTGAGCATCTTCGTATTAAAGTTGTCATCTCCGCAAGACGAAGTTTTCCATTTCTTCGACATCATGTAGTTCCAAGACCAAAGGAACCCGATTTTCGAATCACCCCTGGAAGCTTCGTGGTAGGGCTTGTTGGTGCTACCTTTGACGTGGCGAGTTATGTACTCTTCGTGAGGACTTGACACTGCAGCCATCATCTCTTGCTGTTTACGACTAGGGATGCTACGGGAACCCGGAGCTTCCTTCATCCGGGGAGTTCCTTCGGTAGGGATGCTACGGGATCCCGGAGCTTCCTTCACCCGGGGAGTTCCTTCGGGTTCCCCAGAGATGCTACTGTATCCGGTATTAATGGTAGCCTTGGTGGGAATCATGATAAACATGTTCCCGCTTACGTGAACGTATTGGTTGTCTTCGTAGCTCTGTTGAGAAACCCCCGGTTCGAGTTGAAACTGGATGAACCCGAACCGTCTGGCTATAGCCTCTTGGAAAAGGAACATTCGTAATTCAAAGTGATCGGTTGGGAATTCTCCGATGCATTCTAAGACGAGGGGAATGAAAATGGGACCCCGAAGTGGATCCGACTTGTAAGAATATGGAAGAGCGAAGGGATCGCTGGGAACAGGGATCAGGTGGAACCCTAATTGACTGGCCTTGCGAGCCCAACCCAGTATAAGGTCGCATACGATATTTCCCGTTCCGACCATCCATTGGAAAACCACTTCGTAACCTCGTCCTGGCGTGAATACACTGTGGTAACGAGCATGTCCGAACTCCGAACGATCGCTCTTTTTGTTAACGTCCGATACAACATCTGTCTTTTTGAATACGGGTAGTCCATGAGCTCGGGGATGTTTAAACACAGCCTTTACGTCTGGTAGAAGGAAGGAAGGTCTCTTATATCGCATGTCCGAAGGTTCAATGATAACTTCGAACCACTCCCTTTGGAAAAATTCGAGATCCCCAGAGGGAGGGTCAGTAGCTCCGGTTGGATCAACGATGTAATAGAAATAAACTCCGTACAGAAACCTGTGTTTATGGTTTCCCGAGGCGTGGCAAATGACGCCAAAGTGAAGCATCTGTGAAAGAAATTCAATCGCTTTTTCCTCGCTACCTGTCGGGAGTGGTACGTGGTTAATCACCCAATTGGTCGCTTCGGAGCTAACGAAAGTATAATTGGGCAAACTATCTTGGTTAGGGATGAAACTCAACCCATCATTCTTATTTTTCATCATTTCGGCAACCTCCCAAAATCTTGCTAGCTTAGTTTCGTAAATATCTTCGGGCGGCTTTTCCAAAGAGGGCGCAGAATTACTCATAATCTTAATTTCGCCCAATTCATTGTTTGATGTGGAACGGCCTCCATTTCCGCTTTCCGATCTCACCCTTTCCATTGCCTTTGTTCGCGCTTTATCCATTGCAGTTCGATTTCCACTCCCCGACCTTTCTCGCATTGCGGAACTCGGTGGAACTTGCTGTACAGGTTGCTGAATTATTTGGGGACTTGGATTGGGACATTTTTGACCAATTGATCTGCGTTCCGGTCTGGATGGAACGCTTCCCGATTTGTTCCGGATTTTACGGGTTCCGGGAGGGCGTTTGAGTCTGTTTAAAATATCCATAAAGTCTAGAAAGCCGCTAATGGCGTGCATTTCTTCCTCAACCGTTAGCTCCTCATAAACATCGCATCTATCCCCACCCTCAACCACTTTTTTGGTTGCAGCGAGGGCCGGTAGAAGATGGACCCGGAATCTCCAAAATTTAAGGGCCTCCGTTAAGGCGTAATCTCCATAACCATGGGAGCTAATATAATGGTCAAGATAATTCCAGGGATAGTTTTCTAGCTTTTCTGTCGTAAAATCAGCCCACGATACTTCATAAGTATCGTTATCGGGTGCTTGAAAACGATATCGATAATCGATCTTTATGGTAGGATAGGGGTGGCGGGGTCTGTAACATTTTACTGTAATCGTATTGTTGATTAGAGACACTCTATGAAAGATTCTCCCAATACTCAATACCATTTCTTCGGGTTGGTCAGCTTTGGCCCGTTTACGAATTACGCCAGAGGAACATTGGGGAGATGAGTTTGCCCCACCCGTACCAGAGGATGATAGGACCGGAGGTTTTTGAGGAACGATTATCTGGAATCCTTGTTGCAAGCGTTGGGCCAGAAGTTCTTTGTAAACGTCAATGGTTTGAAGGCGACAGTGGAGAGGACATTGCATCGAAACGTCTAACATTATATCTTCGGGAACGAGGCTATAATCCGACACTACGTAATCGTTTTGAAGACTCGATCTGTCGGGGAAGTAATCGGTTGTAAGAGGAAGACAGGCTTGTATGGTTAATGATTTCCAATCGATACCAGTGACGAGAGATGCTGTCCATTCTTGCTCGCCTGTAAGAAAAATTTTGATCAATTGATATTTATTCGGAATTTTCAGAATATTATCGTTTTAATTAAAACCTCCATCAATCTGAATTAATAAATTATGTTAATGACGGATAAAAATAATTTCGAACGATATAAGAACCAGGAAATCAAATCTTTTGCCTTATAACTTGTTGCAGATATTTACATTTTAAAGTGATGGAATCTCTAAAAAAGTTTATTTCACTTGCATTTTCAATTTAAATATGTTTTATTTTATTAACTTAGTAATTTCCACTTATTACAGTATTTTCTTCCAAACATTTATAAAATTAATTATAAATGGATAAAATTAATACCTGGATTAAAATAAAAAGAGGAAATTACTAATAAAATAAACATCTTTTCAGTTTTAATGGCATTTAAGTTTTAATAAACGTTTTTAAAGATTATATCACTTTAAAGTTTATAGTTTATACAATGGTTTTAAATTATAATGTATTATTAGTTAAATGACCAAAACCATCGTATTTTTGAACTTTAGAATGTAAAAATTTCAGCTATAAATCATTGTTGGAAAGGTTTTTAATCCTTCTCTAGCATTAATTAATTCAGAATAAGGGGGATATATAATATCCTTTAACCTGTAGCTCCCCAGAGAAGTGTGATAGACTTGTCAGCATCATGGAGAGAAGTCCTACTAGGTGTCCCACGATTCTTTCCCATGTCGGAATAAATGGACCAAGCTTTGTTGGGTTTGGCTTCGTCTCTCGGAAATCGGTCAGACAATTCTTCTTGAAGGACAGAAAGATATTCTGGATGGGCGTCAATCATCAATCCCGAAGATGATTTCCGTTTTCTTTCTGATGGTTGGGCTCCAACATCTGCTTCTTGCGGGATGGCCTGGTAATGATGCTGTTGCATGAAAATACCACTTGGACCTTGGGGAAATACGTGGGTCCAGCGACGGCGGTTCGAAGTCAATTTAATCGTGACGTGGGATGGGTCAAATGGGTTGATGAGGGCTCTGCCAAGCTGAAGAGTCGAGGATTTCGAAATGGTGTGGGAGTATGGTGATCCAGCACTCCCAACCGAAGTCGTAACGGGAGGGGAAAGATCTCCCGCTATATCCCAAGAGTCCAGGCTCGTTCGATGTACCCCCAAACGACCATTGCGTTCGCTGGACACTTCGCTAAAGGAGGAAGCATACTGACGTCCCTCCTTTTGAGGAATACTGATAGCCGCCGATCTATTTACGTTACCGGTATGGGAACCATGTTCTTCAAAAAACATGGTGATGTCAGCCTCTGATAATTTGCGTCTAGGAGGGGTTCCGCGGGAAACATGAGAGTAGCCATCCTGCCTCTTTCTTCCAGCAATTCTTTGGTTACTTTGTCGACCACCTACTTGGTAACCGGGCAGTTTAAATACTTGAGCATCATATGCATCGTAATCGTAAGGGGAGTGAAAGGAGTTCTCGTCGCGAGCAGGTGGCTGCTTCCTATTTTGTGAGGCTGGCTGTTTGGGTTTTGACTTGTCCTTAGGCTTTGCTTTTCTGGATGGCAACTTAATTCGAGGAATAAATCCAGGGTTAGAATACTCTTTAGCACTGGAGTAAAAACTTAGATTAATCCAGTGAGGCATGTTGTAATCATCCACGCCATTTGGGGTATTTTTATTGTGGAATTTGAAAAGTGGTACAGCATGGAGTGGTTGTTCCCCCAAGCAAACCAAATCACTACCCACACCATTGTCAATAATTCGTTGTTTCGTGATATTAGTTAGTTCTCTGTCTACTTCAAATACCCCAACACCTGGAGTCAACACAACAGACAACTGGCCAGTCCTATCAAAGCTACGGTCCAAGTAATGTTTTTCAAATACATTCAAGGATATGTTGAATACTTCTAGAAAATTACCCTGGGCAGCTGTAGAATTCACTGCTTTGGGAATATTTTTTACTCCTTCCCTTCTGTGATAATCTAGGACTGATTTATCATAACAATTGAACAGCCTCTTTAATTCAGGCAGGGTGACAGCCCAGTCCTCTAATTTTTCATTTTGTACAGCAACTCTGTAAAAATCTTCATAGAATCTTCCTTTATAATCTTGTTGCAAACATTCCCTCATGTATTCAGGGAACTCATCAATGTTTTGGGCTTCATAAAAGGTCCGGGAAAAGAGGACTATTGTAACCTCGTGGTTGCTGCCATTCTTTTTCCATTTTTCAAAGAGATCCGAGAGAAAACCATTTACAGCTTTCTCAAAATATAGATCTCCATTTATGTCTACATCCCACATTTCAGAGCTCATTTGAATGAAAAGGTAAACCATGCTAGTTGAGGACCGAAATACAATCTTGGTATCCTCAGTGATAACGCCACTAGCAACACGCTCTCCCTGTGACCACATTTCATAGACTTGGCAGCGAATTCCTAGGTATTCGACCTTTTTATTTACATAAGCACAGGTGTTGACCAGGCTCTTTTTAAGTCTGAGCATGTCACTTCTACCCAGATATTGGTCTCTGAAAGTTACTTCAATAGAGTCCAGAGAAACATCTTTGGGGTCTACAATATTTACACAAACATCGTTAAAAACTCGGAGCTGGAACGCGAAAGCTATTGACTGCTGTACGCTTATCATAGCATCTTTTTGTTTTATGTTGTCATCTTTGAAAGAATTTGGAGTAACTTGAACTAAGAGTCTGCTAAATTCATCTTCTGGATGAAAGATTTCAATAACATCCCCTACCTTCAAATTAGGAAAGTCTTTTGAATTTATTACCAGATCTTCCGATGAATAATTCGGCTGGTGGTTTATGAGCTTTATATTCTTCATCTTCATGAGTATAACTTTTCAAAACAATTATTAAATCATTAAAAATAATATAACATTTTGATCTTTCTCTTGAAGTTTACAGCTGATAGTGCTATCTTATTTTTTATAAGCGTGTGTAATTAGTTGGTTGTTCTTAAAAGCAAGCGTGAATAATCCCGATCACTACGGTCAATCCAAGTTTAACCGTATTACAAGATCTCATTGGTCGATATTGACTCCGTGAGGATACAATAATTATTATTCTCCTCAATGTTAATATACTAGAATACGCCCAGTGTAGATACATTTTAGAGTCGAGTGCCGATTAAGAAACACAAATTTTACAGCTTTTTTGTGATATTATTGTTAATTTAATTAAAATTATACCTCAATCGAATTATATATACCTTTAAGTAAATTTATATTAGCAATGACTATTCGAATTTCGTATATAAAAGTACTAAAATTTGCCAGAATTTGGCTTGGCTCTTTAAACGATACAGGAGCGAGTTCAAAAACTGAACCAATTTACACCACATATCCGTGTGAGTTAACCCCAATCTGCCATAACTGGAATTAAAATATTTAACTTATTCGATATTACATTAATTTTATTATGTATTTGAATTATTATAATTCTGAATATTGAAAAACTCTGAAATAACTATTCAGTTCAAGAAGAAAAATAATAAACATTCTCAAGGACAAATGTGCTAGAGAAAATATCTGAACGCACCCGAGCATCTTGTTGTTTTGCGCATGTGTAATAGCATTTTTGTTGGATCTGGAGACAAGATGAAAGTGCTGCTGTGTCGTAGTAATTTTTTAATTAGTTCAAGCTTGTTTTAGTTTAATTTTTAAAACTGAACCACTCCGAAGAAGACAGATTCTTAAAGCAGTTCGAAAGGACAAAAAGTCGAATAGCATGCAGATTGCTCTCGTGTTGCAGGATGGGTGGATTCAGCCTGAGAGAACTGACAGATGCAGCAAGTTGTGTAAGGAAATCGTCGACATCGAATGACTTCACCCTGGACAAGCTTCCTGTCGAATTATTGGCCCACATCTTGGCCCTTCTGCCAGGAAAAGATATATCAACTGCTTCTAAAGTATGTAGGGCCTTAAATCAAGCCAGCAAAATCGAGAATGTTTGGCAAAAAAGATGTTTACGAGGTAAGTACAAGTGATAGTGTCCGCCATGCTCCATTTCTGTACAATCATTCCCCCACTAAACGCTCCATTATAAATCATTATTAGGACATATATATCTCTTTAACAATGTAATTTACTCTCTAAAGGAATGTCCTGTCATAAAACGACAATATATAATGCCCGCTTAATTGTGTAATTATTACTGTGTGAGCTTTAAACAGAACCGACAGTCAGACAGAGGCTGCACTGTACTAAGCTATTTTCTTATTTTTCTTTAGGTTATCTTAATAACTTTATAATGAAATATTTTATTAATTTATTTATAAGTTATTTTTGAAGTTATTTTTTAAGGCTACTATGTACTGAAGAATGAAGTAATAATAAAGCTAAAGACATTGAAGCTATACTGATGCATCAAACAATATCAGCTGATGAAATCTAATCAGCTGATTGCAATTTGATCTGGGTAACATAATTAATAACAAACCCAGATTATTTAGAGGATCAATAATTATTAAATATTAATAAAAATGGATATTTAAATTTGATTAATTATTATTTTAGTAGTAGACCAGCATAACCGCATAGTAAAGTTAGTAGGCTAGGCTCTTAGGCTATCTCTAAAACTGCTTTACAGATTAGGTGTCATATATCTGGGGACTGCCTGGCCAGCCAACCAAGCACTGGGGATTGTCAACTAAAAGTTGGAACCATCATTGGAAAATGTTTAACATAATGTTAATAGATGTCTATGGTCCATCTAACTTAATATGCATTTTTGTAATGCAATATTGACATGAATATTTAGAAAGGACACCAATACACAAAACAACCACCTGCAGTTCAGGACATGCTTCCTGTATCCTGCTGGCTTTCAATTATGCCCTTTTGATTAGTAGAATAATATTAATTTACTGTTTTAAAACATCCTAGCCTACTTCATTTGTAGCCTGAATCATTAATTTTGTAACTCATAATACATTTTAAAAGATCTTAAAAATCAGAGTAAATACTAGGAAAAAAATTACCTCAAAACTAATTGCTAGAATAAAAATGTTATGATTTCATTTTGCCAATAATTGTAGCTTAGTGCATAATTTCACCTTCAATGTTATTAAGAATGTACATTAAATTGTAAACAATATTAAATGAACAGGTGGTATTTAATTCTATTGTGTACCAAATATTTGCTTCTATTGTTTCAGAGTTTGGAATATCAGCACAATTAGTTACAACACATATATCCAGCAGAGATTACTATACCCATCGTAAGTAGAGCAACAGTGCATGTTTTTGCAGGCTATTTTGCTCTTGGTGTAAATTATCTATTTGTTCAGCTCTTTTCTTGGTTTGCATTACATCTGTATCTTAATTGGCTCCTTTCCACAAGATATTAAGTAACCTGTTTTATAGTCCAATCAGTACTTACTTTATGTTATGTAATATTATTACGGTACATAAAGTTAATGCCTAGTTCTAAATTTTCTGTAGGCTATGGGGTTGTGAGAAAACCACTAAAAAATAAAGAGGTAGTGGTTTATAGAGGTTGTACTCTGGCCTCTAAAGTCTGAATCCAATATTTTGGGTTGGAATCTGGTTGAGGTTGAGTTTCCAAGTGTAATTCTTAAAGTAATGGATGGGAATTTGTTTTTAAATAAATAATTCAATAAATAATATAAATTTATTAAATAAAGGTCCCTTTGTGTAGATTCCCTTGCTCGCTGCATAATTTTTGCAAATTTTATTGAACTCTAATGATTAATTTATCCTATTTTTTAAAGTAAAATTTTCATCTTTTCAGTTCTGTTCAAACATGGCACCCTATTAGGATTTTGGCAGCCTGATGTCACCTCCTATGGAGGTTTGGTCCAAGTAGAGGTAAAATTAACATATTTCCTGGTAGTTACCATGAGTCTATTTCTATTATGAGTATATCTAATAGTAATCCAATTTTTATTAGGCTGCACCTGACAGTATAGTTGGAGTAGAATGGATGCCCCCAAAAAACCAAGATCTGTTTGGACCACTGCGCTGTAAAGAACTCTTTACCATAACATGTGCCCACGAAACCGTTTGTCTCAATGGATATTCTGGACAACACCAGTGCCTTATCACCAGGGTATGACTCAATGTTATTATAATACCAGCTTATCTTGCCTCCATTTTCTTATCTCCTCGAAAATAAATTATAAACATTTTTATAAATGACCTGAATATTAAAGCTATCACCATACTAAATAATTTAATAACACAAACTATTGCTATGTGTATAGGCTAATATTTAATTACATAGTGAATACAATCATGTATCTGTACTTAACTTTATTTGTTGTTTATTCTGAAGGAGTCTGAAGTCATAGTACTAATACTCTATTTCTAAAGCCAAAAAAAATTCTAAGAATAAATTAAACTTAGGTACAGGGTGTTTTTTTTTTTTTATTCCAATAATTTGATATATTTTACAGAAGTCCAAACATAGCTTTTGCACCAAATGTCTCAAACCTGAGAGTCACAACCACCCAAAGGGAGAGAATCAAGAATATGATGAATGGGTAGCCGAGGAAACTAGTCCTAATCTGCACCGCGGACACGAGCTTATGCTTATGCGATTTTATGTCAAAAAACAGTACGAGTAAGTTGTCATTTTCTTTTAAAAAAATCAAGTTATAAATACCGTACTATAAATTTCCACGCGGTTCGGAACCTTTTCGTATTTCTGTTCCGGTTCTAACATTTCGGTACCGGTTTCGGTTTCAAATCTAGCTTTCAAAAATGCACTTAAAAGTGCTAGAGACATTTACAACTAGCCTACTTCAAACAATTGCATTATTCATATTTACATACATTACAAGTTAAATCTCGGTCGATAACGGTTTAATTTTTATTTTAATAAAAGTAAGTTAGAACTAAAGTAGTCCGCAAATTCATACATGGGAAAAAATGCCAGTCTATGGTTCACGTGTAATGGGAAAAAAATGCGCGTGACTATTACACGTGAACCATAGTTGGTAGCATTTTTACCCCATGTATGCATTTGCGGACTACTTCAGTTCTACTTTTATAAAAATAAAAATTAAACCGTTGTCGACCGGGATTAAACTTGTAATGTTAATAATGTAAGTAGCCTAAGTTAAATATGAATAATTCAATGGTTTAGTAGTTGTAAATATCCCTAGCACTTTAAATATAGATTCAATTTAATGGGTTTCCCTAAAAATTCTGGTTCCTAGTCTAATTTTTTTCGAGTTTTCGGTACCGAATCTTTAAAAATAAAGGTTTTTACGGGTTACCATGAAAATATCATATGTAAAATATTATTATTAATCCATATTATGATGATTTTTTTTAGGAATTCCTTCATTCATTATCGAATTGAAATGCCCCCTGTTATGAATAACGTGCCAATACAAGCCGGCGTGTTCAAGGGAACCTATGGTACCCACGGATTGGAACTAGTCATGCTGAGGTACGAAGAGGATGGCAAAGCGGTGGCTGTCAAAATCAGCGTACGTATTACCGAAGTATTTTTCATCCCATTATTTTTAACTTTGGAATTTTATTTTTTGGAAACAGGGTGATCCAAATGTTCCGGCTGGAAAAGTGACATTTCGAGCCGACCTGAGTTTTCCTATCGTAATGGATGCTGAAAAACAGCGCGACATCCATAATTTGGAAGACAAGAAGTCGGTGGTTCCACCCACTTCACCGCACAAACTCCCAGTCCAGCCATTTCGTCTCCCCGATCAAGTCATGGAGAGACATCCCGGTGTCCCGTCCCATTGTAAAGCTAGGTAAGAATAATTCCTTATTTCGCCACTCAGTCCACTCTTCACTGTTTAGACTGGTAAGAATTTCTGAATTCTTGTAGCTCTTTCGGATGAAGGTTTAGTTCTCCTTGCTCTCTAGTCTCTACACATTTAGAAGCCCTTATGTCAGAGAAGTGAT
>JAQGBM010001164.1:0-11247 GCA_034698405.1 Symphylella vulgaris | reverse complement strand
AACAGCACGCATTTTCAATCATCTTGTGGAATATGGCGGCCACATGAACAGGTGCATTGTAACGTTCTCTCCCATACGACGGCTATGAGACCTTCACTTCCTTCTCACCTCTAATTCAATGGTGATATTCTTGAAGTAGCAGAAGGAGCCGCCAAAGACCTAGAGCTATTTTAAACAGAGGTCTTGTGTAGATTCCTTTTGCACTCTGCACATTAAAGAACCCTCATACAGGTCTGTAAATCCTGTCCCTGAGGCAAATTTCAAATCTCACTCTGTCATCGGGTTATGACCTTCGTTGTCGCCTGATCGTTAAAAATCAAATGAACAACCAAACCGAATCCTTTATAAATAAGTAAAATTTTGTTTTTGATATTTTTTGTCGTTCAAGTAATAAAAACAATGACTAATATTAAATTTTCAGGTGCTACACCCTATTAAAAACGTTCTATGCCAAAATTAGCTTTGAACATGAAATACAGGCAACACACCACATATTTTTTGTACAGTCGATCAGTAAATAATTATGTTTTACAACAAAAATACTCTTTATTTATCCGATACAAGCTGTACTACGACGTGTAAACAAAATTAATAATTAATTACTCATACAGGTAACAGTACTCTGCTGTTTATTGGGAGAAAAAAAAACGAGCACACTAAGAAATTTCATAGGCCTATGTTACAGTAAATTTTCCACAATGCACGCAACTTAACTTTTTTTTCCACTAAGATTCATCTTAATTTTTATTTAAACTACAAAATGCAGTGTTTTTAAGAAAAGTTTTTTTTTTTCTAAAATGACTTAATTAAATCACGCACATGAAATTAAAATAAACATTATAAACTCAAAAACACAGTTACTTTTTACGATTACACTGCATTTTTAAAAATATAAACAATGTAATTGGAATAAGTTTTCTTAATCCTAAGTTCACATCGTGCGCTCGTTGCGTCGACGTAAAAACTCAATCCAACGTGTAATATCAGTTTTTCTCAAATATTTTTATATTTCATGCAGTGATCCAACAATATTTTTAATCATTTGAAAAGATCTTTTCAAGACGAATCTTGCGATATATTAAAGTGTCTGTAGCATAAAGTTTACATTATTATGTGTTATTGTGTAGCCTACATGTCCCCCCTTTCATGATGCATTTCGAATTTTTCAAAAATTCCACTCCAGAGACCCAAAAAACGCCCCCAAAAACAGCTCACTCTGACGTCATCACCATTGATTAAAATTTTGTTCCCTGAGCGTCAACTGTGGCAATATCGCATCAAAATGGCCATGCACAGAATACCATTATACGATATCTCACCAGTTGGCAATGTTAAAAATTCAGGATTCCCATCAGAATTTAAAATAATGTCAGAGTGAGCTGTTTTTGGAGGCGTTTTTTTTGTTTTTTTGGGCCTCTGGAGTGGAATTTAAAAAAAAATTGAAATGCATCATGAAAGGGGGAACATTGTACGTACACCATTTTTACGTTGACGCAACGCGCCCGATGTGAATTTAGCATGTCATTTGAACAGGATAAATTGACTAGCTATTAGAAGGGGCATTGTCACTGTGCTATACAGTTCTTTTACTTGTGTAATGTAATTATATAGTCTACTAATAAACTTAATTGTTTAGATTTAATAATAAGGCCGAGAAAAGGTCATGTAGCCTAGGCTACTAATTGTGTTAAATTACACTTTGATTTTCGCAACCACTGCTCACAAAGTAAAACATCATAGCATTGTTGTAACTGTTTAAAAAAAATCCATAGCTTAAAATAATCCTATAGACAGTTTTCACATTTTACCATCAGCCTACAACCCACCTTGCCATCAATAAACAAATCGCATTAAATAAGGTGTCCAACATAGTTTGTTGATTGTATTGTAGATAAGGTTTGTTTTTATGAGACTGTAAGTAAGAGAATTCTTAGAAATCTATCATGATTCTATGAAAATTTGGTTAATATGATCTGACTAATTAAATCGTTCAGATAATATGTTCTTATGGATCCTGTGTCATACAGTAGACTAAAAATAGATTTATTAATTAACTACGGTACTGTAATAAATACGGAGTAAAATAGTCATGCAATACATATATTACCAAGTTGTACTTAATCCGATGTATTACGAAGGTATTACAATTTTATCTGTATTGATTGTTGCAGGGGGAACGCTAGTTGGAATAAATCCGAAGATTAATAATATGCAACCAGGTTACGAGGCTGCAAAGTATGAATTAGTTCTGGTTTCTGATAGTGGAATCAGAAGTAAGTAATAACTAAATATTTTTGCAGGTTAAAATGTAGCTATCTATGCTGGTATTGACTTTTGTGACAGACTGAATAAAAGTGTTTTTGAAATGAGAATGATAAATGGCTTATTTGTTTATTACAGTGAAGGAAGATACTTTGGAAGACATGGTGATATCAATGAAAGACGATGTTGGTCTAGTTCACCAAATGCCTTTCACATGTGACAGAAAGGGCTTCCCTTCTCTATTAGAAAAAGTATGTTCACATTAAAGGGATGGAATATCTAAAAATAAAGTTAAACGAACATTAAAAGATGTTAATTTTATTAGTAATTTCCACAGATTATTTTTCTTCCAAACATTTTTTTACTACTTTACACATGACCCATAGCCATAAGTTAGGACTGTAAGGTCTTCCTCACCAACAATTCCAACTCGGAATGCCGTGAGCGGGGGTTAAGGCGCGGGGAATGGGCCTAACAAAGGGTCGTGGAACAGGTCACCCATCGAAACACTGACCACACCCGACGGAGCTTGACTTTAATCAACAATGGGGAGACCATACCCTAATGCCACTTTTAAACAGTTATTAAACCAAGCTAATGTTACACGTACGGTATCATCGGTATGTGAAAAAGCAACCCTGAAAAGGGCTGAAAAAGTATGCTGTGGCTTAGTTGGGGGTTGCCAAAAGTGTAAAGAAGCATAATGTAAAAAATGTTTAACTTAAATTAAAACTGGTCATTAAATTATTTATGAAATAATTATTAAATTAACATTAAAATAAATGTTTGGAAGAAATAAGAGTACTGTAGTAATAAAATAACCATCCATATATTCAAATATAATTTTTTAGTGAGTCCATCACGTTAAAATTTGGAATCTCGTAATAGATTGTAAATTTTTTTTCACCTTGTCACAGGTCTATTTCGGAACGGCGCAAGCTCGAATATATCTGTTCTGTGATTTTATCGGAGTTAACTGCCCAACCGGTATGTCGGCACTTATGAGGAAGAAATTGTTAGACGATGTAGGAGGCATTAAGGCATTCTCACATTATCTAGCCGAGGATTTCTTTTTCGCAAAGTCCATGACAGACAGGTAAAAGCAATGAAAAAGAAGAAAAAAACCTTCAGAAATGGAGGCGAAATTATAATACCTTTTTATCTGTTAAAATTTAGGGGTTGGAAACTAAGAGTGTGTAGTCAACCTGCTTTGCAGAATTCAGGTGTTTGTGAAATTTCGTCTTTTCATGCAAGATTAACGAGGTAAAATAGCCTAAAATTACTTATAAATACTGTTTTATTAAATATTCATAATATTAAAAATTCATGGAAAATTTAAGTTTTCGAGCCAAAACACTTTTTTTTCGAATAGGCTAATTTTAAAATGACCAAAATTTCGAAAAGTACCGTACGAAGTGCAAGGGACAATAAAAATTTTATTTGTCGTATTATTATAAAACAAACAGGAATGAAATCGGAAAACTGGGACCGCATAAAGGCATAATCTTTAAAATACGCTTAAAAACGTATTACATACGCGGTCATTTTTCTCCGATTTCATTCTGGTTTGTTCTGAAATTACGAGAAATCAAATTTCTGCTGTCCCTTGCTTCGTAATTTTTAAAAATTTTGCGTCATTTTCAAAGTATTCGAAAAAAATTGTTTTGGCACAAAAACTTGAATTTAATTGAAATTTGATTGAATATTTCTGAACTTTCGTATTATGGTATAATTTTTATTAAATTCCATAGCTTGTGAAAAACGTGGTGACGTACAGAAAATAACCCAAATTTCAACATCCCGTTAAAGTTTGCTGGTACAAACGTTTTCAGTTTTTCAAGATCTTTGATTGATAAAAATTTTAAGATGAGAAAAATCCCTTCCGTACAAGAATTAATAGTTCTACCGCCTCATTTGACCTTTATTTGTCAAAATAAAAATTAAAATCAATAAAGAGTTGTCTGGACAAACCACCAACAAATTGACGTACATTTCCTGCATTTACTTTTTAATTATGCATAGATCTATGTTCCATATTAATTATTCATAAATAAAACTATTGTTAGAAAACCAAAAAAGCCTTGTTTGGGTAGTCGTAGACCATCAGATTGAATAGAATAAACTTAAATGCACGCAAATTCGAATTATATTAAGTTCCTTATTCGATTGACTGTTTATGGTTGCTACAGTTCTTGCTTATGAATTTTCTTAAAACATTTATTTATTGTTTTAATATTGTTAATCTTTTCCTTGTGTAAACAGAATACTGCACGGTTTATCACCAGTTTAATAACGTAAACATTACACTCGTGTTTGAGTTTGTACATGCGTTTGTATTGAGAAGTCGTGAGTGAATATTTCACTTTGCGTCACTACATTTTTTTAGGCTATAAAAATATCGATAGGTATTTTTTATACTGTTTAAAATAAAGATAAACTTAGAGTACTGTAGATAATACTTTAAATAGGGCCTATAATTACAGTACTGTATATTAAAAATATCCAATTACAGTGTATATCCATACATTACTAGTATTAATTATTTATCTCTCAAACTTTGTGACTATACCCCAGCTGGTGCAGGTAAGAATTTTCGGGTGAGTAAAATTCTTGAAGTGGCGGCTCCTTCTGATGAGAGTTTAAACCAAGGTCTTGTGTAGAACCCCTTTGCACTCTTCATACAGGTCTGTAAATACTTTCCCTGAGGCAAAATTAAAATCTCACTCCGTCGTCTGGTTATGACCTTCGTTGTCGCCTTACCGCGACGTTAAAAAATCAAGCCACACTTTATGACTATGCTACTCTATCCCTAAAGAGCTGTAAAAACAGTTTATCTACAACTTACTGCAGAGTGCAGATTCAAATCTCAATAGACCTTATTATTTTAGAACTTAGAATAATTTTTAGAATTCAAAAATTCCTGAAGTGGCGGGTCTTTCGGATGTGGAATTTTTAGGGAACCTATTAAATTAAAGAAAAAACGTCATTTTTGAAAGTTAGATTTGGAACAGGAACTCGAAATATGAAACGGTCCCGAACCCTTTTATCGATACTACATTTTACTGTTTCAGGTGGGCAAAATTAAGGTTTGCCATGGTTCCTCTAACAATAATATTTGAGCCAGCTTCGGAATGCCTCATTCTTGGACTGTTGGCAGCATGGGCTTGCTCTATTCTCTTCAGCTGGGATGCTGTTTGTGTATATCTAGTACACGTATTAGTCTGGTTTCTGCTGGACTGGATGCTCCTTCGGGTTATTCAGGTATGTTCTGCGATTAATTTTAATAAAATGGAATAAACAAATAGCCGAAAGTTTTTTTTAACATTGTTTAATCCTTATTACTTTACAGAATGGCAGCTTACCATTTAACAAGTTTGATTTTTTCGTGGGCTGGATGATACGTGAGTGTGGTGTTCCCTATTTGTTTTGCAAAGCTATAAGTGATCCCACCATAACTTGGAGGACAGGTACGTTTAGATTAAAGTGGGGAGGCACTGCCGAAGAAGTGAAACCAAAAGTCTAGGAACAACAATATTATATTTTTCTATTTTTGTGGAGTGTACGTACGTGTGGAAACCTGTGTAACATCTTCTTATCCCCCGTTTTTTGCCTTTAAACTTTTTCATAAAGATCATGTTTTCTTTGCGCACCGACTGACATATTATTTGAAATCACATGCTTCTACATACAGTGAGTTTGAGTGAGTGTTACCAAGGATATAATTTTGCGAAGAATGAAAGGAATAAACCGTTGCTGTGAAGTAAAACAATTATACATTTAATCATCCAACTGTTAACAGATTTTTTTGAGCTCTACAGATATTCAGTTCCTTAATTAAATGATACCTGAACCTGTAAATTTTTCTCTTACAGTATTAATTTGCTAAGTTAATTCATGATTTCAGAATTTGGCACGTAACCATGCTTGTTAAATTTTATAATGTCAACAATATTTTTACAGTTACTAAGTTAACATCGGTAATTCAACATGATTTTTGTCCACATTTTAAAAGTATTACTGTACGTTATTTACGTAAATACAAAATAAACTATGCTACACACACTATTTTAATTTTTAAACGCCCCTTAATGTTTATCAAAATAGGCCTAATACTGTACAAAAAAATTGTCGTCAATACTTTTTTAAATATTAATAAAAAATATTAATTTAAATTTATAATAAACAGTATTTGTGTTATTTACTAGCTATGGTATTTTAAATAATTATTAAATTTAAAATATTCTAAAAACTACAGTATTTCTGTTAATTTTAAATATTATACTAAAATATTTAACATAATTTTGGCATTTTTGTTAGTGTTTATTTTATATTTACTAAAATATATTACCAATAATATAAAATCCTTTTGTTATTAATTAAATTGGCCTACTAAATGTTTTAAATAGTAATAACAAGAAAATTGTTTATTTAAATTTATTATAACACTTGTCAAATTGTTTTTTTAATTTACAAAAAATAACATTTTATTTTAAATTTACTAATATAAAACATTGATACTTCTACCTAACAATATTACGTAACAAATTCTGAAATCTTGAAAAATACATTGTTAAAGTTACTGTATTTTAATTTTATAATCCAAATGTCGCCTTATTTTTTCTTAATTAATTCCTCAGTAATAATTATTATAAAGAGGCGCACTAGTCATTTCTAACATAATTGAACATATTCTGACATGGTACATATTAACAAAGCTTGCGTCCATATTGTAACAACTTTAAACCAAATTAATAAAATAAGAACGTAAAATGGGAAAGTTGTAAAATATTAATCGTAATGCTAATTACATTTAATTTAAATGGCTATACATTTTTTTGGGGGGTTTTAATTTGCCTGCTGGCAGGAAGATTTAGTAAGTAACTTTAATAACTTAGTTAATAAGAAAATATTATGGACCATTTTATAACAAAATATATAAAAAATCTGCCTGTTTTCCAGTTATTTTTTAATAATTATCATGAAACAGTTGTTAATTATTTTTTTTTTTCAAGCGTTATTTAGCCAAGCGTTTAAAAAAGAACTTATTTAAATGTATGTATGCACGTGCAATAGGTTTTGGTATGTGTTTTAAGTGTTCATTTCTAAAAATATTTTTGTCAAAGATTTCTAGAAGGTCGCACAGTTGTTTTATTTTTTAAATACTGTATTGTTATGAGGGCATTCTATGAGTAAAGTCGGTTTTTACACAGACTTCTAAGGACAAAAAAATTTCGATTTGAATCCGTTTTTTTGGCCTTTTAAATCGGCGACATTACTTATGGGATGTCCTAGATTTATTACGTACCGTATAATAAACCTAATAATTTAATATTCGGAAAATTGCCTGAATTCACGAACAACCCATAAACTAATTACTGTGCAATTTTTTAAAGAGATGAAACCTCTAAAAATAGTTTATTTTAACTGCTTAAACTTATAAGATGTTTATTTTATTTAAGTAATTTACGATTTTTATTTTCTTCCTAACTTTTATTTTAATTTAGTTAACTAATTTTTTTTAAATATGTTTCTTTACAATTTTGGCAGTACTGAGCATATTCTTCCCGTCGTATTTCAGGGCTGCTTTTTCACAAAAGTGTTAAATGACTTTAATATTTAAAAAAAATTAATAACTGGTTAAAAATAAATGTTTGGAAGAAAATAAAAAGTGGAAATTAACTAGCCTAAATGTTTAAGTTTTAATGTAAATTAAATAAACTGTTTTAGAGAGTCCATCACTTTAAGCTTATTCCTACATTATTTAGTTTTAATGCAATTCATATATCGCTTATTACATTAATTTAATACTAGTCATTTACAAACCCACAGAAGTTAATTTAAAAATTCAGCTCATAATGCAGTATTTTTTAACATTATTATTTTAATTCTTATAAGCTCTTGGCTAAAATAATTATTACGAAACATAGTATAAAAAATGTAAATATTAAGTATGCTAGCTTTATGTAAGTAATCTCTTTTATGTAGTACCTCGTATAACTTAGTAAAATAAAACAAATGTTTGGTTGTTTTCTTGCTAAAATAAGCTTTTAAATAAAATGAAACGGTGAAAAATAGACTTTTGATACCCTAAGAAGTTTTCTATTATACCCTTCCCATATTGGGATATTTGAGAAAAACCTCTAGAATAAATTTTCATATTTAAGATAATGATAAGAAAAAAATATTTTCGCACTTTTAATACTGGAAAGTAAATCATGAAAGGAAAAAATATGTATAGCTTTGTCAATTTATTTCCAATTTTTCATAATTACCTTAAAAAAATATAGCCTAATACTATTAGTTCTAAAGTATTTTAAGCAAAAAAAAATGCTTTAAATTTCGAAAATATGATGTAAAAACAACAATTAAAATGTATCCATTTTTAAAATCAATGTAGCATTGTACTAAAATTTTCCTATATATGTACTGTACTGTACAATGATCATCTCGTCTTGCCATTTTGAATTTTTAAAATATTCCACTCTAAAGGCACAAAATAAGCCTTTAAAAAAGGATAGTCTGACGTCATGATCATTAAAATTAGGTTTTAACTTTGCCAACTGGTGAGATATCGTATCATAGCGTCTGTGTAGGCCTACACCATTTTTGATGCGATATTTCCCCAGTTAAAGCTCAGGGAATCGCATTTTAATTTGGTGATGTTGACGTCATACTGTCCTTTAAAGACATTGTATCTGGACAAGTCCAGTTCTGAAAAACAATCTATCATAGGTACAGGTACGAGTAACGTGCTCGTTCTCTGCCTGCAGCTGTTAGAAAACGAGTATGTTACCGGTACTCATACAACCCCTCTAATAGAATGGACAAGTCGAGTTCGCGTCGCGAACTGAAAAACAGATACAATGCCTTTAAAGGCGTTTTTTGTGACTGGAATGGAATTTTAAAAAAAATTCAAAATACATAAATGATTATGAGATGTACACCAGGGAAAATATTTGACCATGCTGCAATCACTTTAAAATGTTCAATAAAGTACTAAATAACTTACGAGTTAGTAAAATACTTTATTATTATTTTTCGTCATATTACCCATCGCTCCAAACTAAATTTTCTGACTGACAAACAAATAAAGAAGGAACCATTTTTGTCAAAGTGCAAATCCTATTTGGTTTTTTTTTAATTATTTTATTTTGAATAAGTTATATGACCAATATAATATTCGTAAGATATAATATGGGTAAAATTTTTAAAGTTTTAGAATTTCTTAGTAGGCTAAACTATTTTAGCACTGGCCGTAGTTCGCCGTATAAAGTACGCCTGACCAATTACATTGCAGGGTATCATCAATATTCAACCAATTATTCAGTACTGGAGAAACTTAAATCTGCAGACTGTTGTAGATTAAATAAGTTAGTAAACAATGAAAAAAAAATGTTTTAACATAGTTTTAGATTTAGCTGCTATGAGTAGATAATAGGTTCAATTAGTATAACTGCTATTTTAGAAAGTATGTAACATACAAAATAATTTCAAACTTGATTTGTACAAATTATTGTTTTTCTTAATCTGGTCTTGCATGAAAATAAAATCATGTTTTAAAGAGATGGAATCATTAAAAATAGTTAAAATTTAACTTACATTAAAACTTAAAAGATGTATATTTTATAAGTGATTTCCACTTATTATTTTCTTGCAAAGAATCCAAACATTAGTTATTAATTTTTTTAAAATAAGTTTCTTTAGTTTTTTGGCAGTCCTGAACTGCATTACTTCTCCCGCCTCACCCAGGACTGCTTTTCTACAAACGTGTAAAATAAGCTTATTTTAAAAACTGGTTAAAAATAAATGTTTTGAAGAAAATATTAAGTGGAAGTTGCTAATAAATTAAACAACTTTGAATAAAAAATGTAAGTAAAAAAAATTAGTGATTCCATCACTTTAATTGAATAAAGAAACAATAGAGGATAGACCTCATTTTTTAAACTTTGATTTTATTTTTCATAATAAGCATAAAGATAAGCGAAAAATTAGAAACAGATAACTGTAGTACTTTAACACAGTACTTCATAAACATTAATGGCACCGTAACTGCTTTCAGTTTAACACGGAAAACAATATTCATAATGCCTTCCAATCACCAAGTGCCACAAATATTGGCCAGTTCATGTGAGAAAAATATTGGTTATGTTAATTATTAAATTTTTGAGGGAGATTTATAATTTAATTTAAGCTTACAAAAATAATTGAGAAGGCCTACCAGTAAATTGTGGGCTTGTAGGTGATTTTTACCTTCAAGTAATGAAGATCTCAGACATGGTAGGGAAAGCCTAGTAGATTCATGCTAATGCTATTATTTTCAATTTTTTTTTTTCACTGCTATCTAAAGGGGTCATGTTGATTTATTTGTAACACAGTAAAAAAATCTTCCGAAAATTAGATCTCGGCGTAATTATTATGAGAAAATTTTTTACATTGTGTAGTATCACTGGGGCGTTTTTTTATAAGGTACGGTACGCAATCATTGCGGGTATTCTTGGAGACAAAATGTGGCTCGTATGATTTATATCCATGGAATAAGAAATTTATTTAATATAATGATTAATGACCATAATCCAGTTTAAAAAGTTTAGAAAAAAAAAACCACCATTTCCCATAAACCAAAATTTAAAAAATAGGCTAATAATATAAATTAATAAAACTTGCAAAATTATTATGACTCAACCGATTGTCATAATTTTCATTTATTTTTTAGATAATAATTTACTATCTAAATTAAATTTTGTAAAAATTAAAATTTGTAAAAATTTTAATTTTTATCTTCGAATAAATTATAGTAAAATTATTTAAAAAATTATATTAACTTAATTCGTCTATAGATTTAGAAGTGTCTAGATTATTATTATGACAATAATAAGAAGTATTATGACAATAAGAAATATATAATATGAAAATCGGTTGAGTATTTTTCCCTATAAAATATAAAGATCTTACTTTAGATCCCAAATTTCTTTCATAACTTAGGCT
>JAQGBM010001163.1:0-11253 GCA_034698405.1 Symphylella vulgaris | reverse complement strand
AAGCCCGTCCCTGAGAATATCCCCTCGTTTCAGCCTCCAAAGTAGCTGGATTACAGGAGCACGCCACAGCTCCCAGCAGTTCCTGGGTATGTATTGCTCCATACCACCAGGAGTATATCAAGGAGTGCTCTACTGCAGAAACTGTACGTACCGAAATTCATGAGCTTTCCTAGTTCACCGCTATGTAGGATTTCGTGGCGCTGCGAGCGCGTTAAAATGCTTGTGCTATTTTTTTTTACATAGAACGCCCTAGGACGGAATGAAAGAGAGTTACACGAATTGCGGCATCATCGCACTACAGAGGCAATGGACAGTAACGCACTCCTTGATACATTCCTGATACCACCTATAATGACAATCAGGTAAAATTCCTTAGTTGACGGGGTTTGCACATCGTATCTCAGAAGTTGCACACGTACGCTACTAAGTTATTATAGTATTGCAATACCTACTATAAAATGGCGGTAGTAGCTGCTATACCAGGATTTTTAAATTAGTAGCCTCTTAAATTTAATATCTTATACGGATCAGGTCTTTCGAACAATAAATTAACACAATATTAAATAATTTAAGGCGATTATTTTCTGAACCACTTTATACTCTTATCGTCTCTATGTTTCTTATTATAGTAACGGTACGGTATGATGAGGTATATATTATATTGGATACGTCGTCGTAAAGAAATGAAACCCTTTTCCTAAGACGATTAAATATAGGAAACGGGAAAAATGAACAATAATGTCAAAGTTAACTGCGTAATATAGAGAAACATTTTTATAAGATCAGCATCAGTATGAAAAAAAACCCTTGCAGTCAAAATAATTATTATTAATTAAACTTTCTCTATATAATTATTTTACAAAATTATACAAAGCATTTAATTCAGTTATTAAATAATAATATTTTGGTCTTTTGTTCATAATGCTTTTTCTTATACCAAATAAAAAAAAAAATGGAAGTATAAATTTATTTATTTATTTATTATACAGTAGGTAAGATAAACAATGCAATTAATTAACCTACTTATTTGTTATTAAATTAATTCCACTGTCTTAACAATAATACTTTAGAGAATTATTTTAAATTGATTAGAATTTTAAATTGAATGATTTAATTTGTTGTGATATTGATCTATGTTTATAATAATTATGACTATACCTATGTATTCCATTATATTTAATAAATACCAAGGTAAGTATAACTTAGTCTAAATAAACTTTGGGGAGTTTTTTTATTTTTTTTATTTTATGCTGTATTTATTTTTTTTTTACTTTCTTTCTTTCCAGTACAGTTTTCAAAATCAACAGTTGGCGTATCAAATTTGCATGTTAACATTTTACCAAGATGATTGTACTCGTATACTCGTGAGTGGTACCTTATAAAATTATTCCCCTATTAAATAATTATTTTTTAATAATCTTCGGCTGTCCCATCAGTTGTTATTAGGTTACATAAAAAATCGAACATTAAAAATACTATTTCTTATACTTATAGTCTAAAATGCCAGCAAAGAAATTGAATTTGTATTATTTTGTGGCACAAATACGTAATTTTTGAATAATGCAACAAGAAAAGAGGTATAATAATGCACACTGGCATGCCTAAATAATTATTGTAAATACTCGTAATCATGTTTTGGGGATATACTCGTAGTTTACTTAAGGCCTATATTTAATTTTAGTTTAGAAAAGAAAACAAAAACTTTTTTTGTTGCTTTCTTCGAAATAAATAATTTATATTATTTTGGTAATTTTCTTTAAATAAAAAAATGTCAATATCATGACGAACTTTACTGTTAAATGTACAGTTCGCGGTATTGCATGTTTTGCTGCTTGATAAAATTATAGAAAGCAAAGAAAAAATAATATAGACTGAGTTGTACTAGGCTTTCTGATATTCGTACATAATATTCTCTACCGGTATACGGCATAGCTTTCTTTTTTATGCTCAGACGATTTGTAATTGCATTTAACAGAAAGCGAAAATTCAATCAGATATTGACTTCCACCTGAAAAGATTTCAAAATTGATGAAAAAATGTTTATGCTGGAACCATGTCCTCATTACAATATTAAATTTTCATTTAATAATATGCCTAATAATAATATAATTGGTGTAACTTAGTAAACTTTATGAAAAAAATACTGCTTTGTAAATAAGATAGCCACCTAAAATTTTAATCCGTCAATATTAGAGATTTTTTTGATATTCCGAACAGCTGTTGAATTTTAAATATTATGCTTTTAAATTTTCGTTTTACAGTTTCGAGAATTTGAGTTTGGATTTCTCATTCTGAATGCAGAAATGTATGTTCTTATGTTCATTAGCAACATCTCTCTAAAACTGCGGACAGTTCATTTAAGTTTAGTAACTGCCCCCCAGAGGACCTCGAAAGAGAGAAAATTCACCAAATTTACTCCAAATTTGTAAAAAATTTTAACGCTTGACTTGATTTCTGAAAAAAAATTTGCCTCCGGCGGCCCCAAATCTGCCCAAATTACTCAATTTCAGGAAATGTACTCAAATTTTCAACAATTTTTCGCCTCTGGCGGTACCTGGGCCGCCCCAGACACCCTGAGCTCCTTCTCCTAATTTGGGAAAATCGCGACCCCCCCCCCCCCAAGCAGCAGAACTTAAAACCACCCCTGGCACTCACATCAGGGCATCCTTGTCCCCAACGTATACCTGTTGCTATACAGGATATAAAAAAAAACATTGCCCTACACTTAGTCAAAATTAAGCCATGTGTTTCTGATAGCTACGATGATGACAAAACGCTAACTTATTGGTGGGATAATACTGTATTTAATTTATGGATAAATTTATGTTGCCTTTTGAAAAGTTACTCCTATGATAGTCTTCACCAATAGTATGAATAATCAATATTGTCTGTATACGGTACACAGAACTTCAACATTCCAAGTAACTTAATTTTATAGCATGTCCGTACGAAGTACAGTAAATGTTGCACCCAGCCAATATTAATTGATTGAATATACTATATAGACTAAGTTATAACATTAATTTAAACGACGAAATAAGTTGTTTAACTGAATTGGAAAAAGGAATAGTTAATTCCCTTAACAACTTCCTATTCCAATTTCCCTGGGACGTATTTATTCAGTTTAACACAATATTTCTTTAATCGGAAAGATTAAATTATAAACGGTTGCATCTCACATATAGGCTACTGTAAAACGCTTGTATCCAAATCTTCATTAGTTACATCAATTTGCTTGTGTCTAAACTTAAATTAAATGAATTCCTCCCCGGAAGCTGCTGGAGGAAAATTTAGTTTCCGAGAAATTTTATGCCCTGCTGCGTCTGAAATAAAGAATGAAAAAAAAAAAAAAGTTGAGCGGTTTTATTTTAAGTTACTTTCAATGTACCAGCACACTGACTCTGGTAAATCAGTATGTTTTGCTATAATAAATATTTAAAGAGCAAAATATCATCTAGAATTAACCTATTTCGATTCATAAACGAATAAATACAATTTAACTAACTTTTTATTGAACCGCCACCTTTACTTTTTATTTTAACATCTAATACTGAATTTTTATATAAGTTATTAATGACGCCATTACGTTTTTGCACTGTAGATGCATGCGCTCGCGAAATGCACTTAATAACATTAGGTCTATGCAACTTTATGACACGAAATAGCTGTTTGTTTTATTGCATAAAAAATAAACAAAACAATGAACAAGTACCTAATCAAGTATGAAAGTTTGATAAAATGTAATTAACTTAATACCTTTCCTTGATAGTTTAAGAGCTTCATAAAATAAGCTCTTTATCAATAACAAAAATATTAAATTTTAGATAAAATTCAGATAATAAAACATACATCAACCAGAATAAGTTACTGTTGAACAAAAGTTCATAAAAACATTTAAAACTTTTGTAAAATTTTTGAGCCTTAGGCCTAATTCTTTTTTTTTCTTTTGCGAGGGGGAAGCAAATTAATTAATATCTATATTTATATTATCATGCTGTTTTTAATTTTCGCAGATAATAGATTTCTTTTAATTGTTTAAAAGAATATTGTTGTAGGCGAATTATTAATTAAATAGCATTAAACTGTAAAGAAAAAATGTTTTGTAAAAAAAAAAAAAAGAAACAATAAACAATTAATATATATAAAAGGCCAAGGATGTCATTCATTCATTCACTCACTGCTTCTGTAAATAACCAATATAGCCGTCAGCCGGACGTGATCCGGCAACTTTTTTTTTTTTTTTTTAAATTACGAAAAAATCAAAATGGCGGTCATGAAAATTTTATTTATTTTACATTACGAAAAAATCAAGATGGCGGCCATGAATTTTTTTTTTTTAATTACGAAAAAATCAAGATGGCGGCCATGAAATTTTTTTTTTAATTACGAAAAAATCAAAATGGCGGCCATGAAAATTTTATTTTTTTTTTAAATTACGAAAAAAATCAAGATGGCCGCCATGAAATTTTTTTTTTTAAATTACGAAAAAATCAAGATGGCGGCCATGAAATTTTTTTTTTATTACGAAAAAATCAAGATGGCGGCCAAGAATTTTTTTTTTAAATTACAAAAAAAATCAAAATGGCGGCCATGAAATTTTTTTTTTTTATTTCGAAAAAATAAAGATGGCGGCTATGAAAATTCTCTTCCAATGCTCTGAAATTTTTATATGTTGTGCAGGGTATTGGTTCGCAAAAATTTGGAAATTTTTAAATTCCAAAAAATTCAAGATGGCGTCCAAAACTGGCCAAAAAAATCAAGTTGCTTCGATTGCGCTGAAATATTTTTAAATGCAGATCACGAAACCAGGAGAACATCAAAGTCTTTATGAAAGAAAGTGCAACCCAAGGCAGATTGCTTGGTACAGATGCTTGGTACACAAAAATGTCGTCTATAAAGAAGTCCTTTAAATGTTAAAACAAATACATCTTTAATAAATATTAATGATTTGAACTTTCCTACGCTTCCTTTGTTCGCTTCCGTCCTAGGACGGGCTGATTTACTAGTCGAAAATAAAACTTGATAAAAGTTACTTTTATATTCAGAAAAATACTATTGAAGTCCTTTATATGGTGTTTTATTTGATTTTTTTAACGTTGAGTTGAACTGAGCGACAACAAATCCCTACGACGGAGTGAGATCTAGATTTCAGCACCTTGATATTTTTTTTATCAACAAAAATAAGGGTTCTTTAATGTGCAGAAAGCAAGAGGATCTACAGCACAGAGAGACCACGCGGTTTTAACTCTCACCCTGAGATTCGCCACTTTTAAGAATTTCACTCGAGATCCTACAAATACTTACAATAAGCCTCAACCGGGCTTTTTAACCGCGGACGTTCTGTTCATAGGCACGGGCCCTAGCCCGTAAGCGTCACCCTAACAACAAGGGTTGAGTTGAGGACCCTACACAGGGGGACCTCGGTTTAAATTCTCATCCAAGACCGAAAAGGTCGCCACTTTACAATAAGAATATCACTGCCCCAGAAATTTTTACCAGCCTCAGCCGGGTTTTAAACCGTGGACATTGGGTTGAATGGGTCCAGAGGCAAATGTGCAAACTAGGGTTCGGAACATTGAATATTTCGGTTCAGTTCTCCGGTTGCAACATTTCGGTAACCGGTTCCTGTTTTTCATAAAATATATCTTAGGTTCCGGCTCCGAATCAATCAATTAAATGGGTTCCCTAAAAATTTCGGTTCTTCCGGTTCCAATTTTTTTTTTTTTTGAGATTTCGGTTCCAGTTCCGGATCTTTAATTATACGGTTTTACGGGTTCCGGTACCTGTTCTGGTTCCGAACCCTGGTACAAACCTCCGAACCCCCACTCCAACTAGAGTCCCAGTATAAAGCTTAACTCAACCCTACCTCAATCGTGAGTAGCCTATACACTTGGGATCGTTGTACTACTAGGCTATATAAGCAAAAATAGTACAAACACGTCTAATTAAAAAATCCTTACCTGGGTGTTGAAAACTTGACTTTTTCTGTAGTTCCATTAGCAACCTAGTGTTCTCTTCCCGGGACACCTTCAACATAGAAAAAACACAACACCAATTAACATTGGAACGTAGAATTTATTTTTTTTAACTCCATGCACAACACTGAGTCAATACATACAGGCTGGCACACAGTTGTCACCACTCACCACCTTTTGCAAACTTTGAACAACAACACAAGTCTGCGAGTTCTGCACGCCCTTAAGTAAGTTCGTACAGTACTGCTATGTAAATACAACAAAATTCTTGACACTTAGCCATAAAAAACGCATCAGTTTCCACTTTGCTGGAAGAATATTTATTAGAGTTTTTCTTCCCAAATAACTTAGCTCGTTAGTATTAAATACAGCAAAAACCCAGAGAACTTAGTGTAGATTTTCGTTGCATGCAACGATTTGTACACGTGAGAACAATTCTATCATTCTAGCTTTAATTTTGTTCCCATCCAGATAGTATTCATAGTTTGGGAAAAAACAAATCAAAATAAACCTAAAAAAAAAGGGAAGGATTGTTATAATATTGTACAGAGAAATTGCAGGAATGTTATATATCTAGAATGATAAAGAATAAACCTTCCGTGATGATACCCCATGTTCTAAGAAGAATATTCATATCTCGCACTTATCTGAGATATTTTATACTGGGAATAAGAACAACTATTATTATACCAGGTTATTAAGCATCAAAAGACAGTTAGTGTACGTACGTATTTTGTATAATTTTGGTTAGTACAGTTTTTTTCTCACTGAATAAAAGAAAATAATAGGAAAATAATTAATAAAATTATAGGAAAATAGATTTATAACAAATTGTCGCCGAAATTGTCCAAGTTAGGGCTATATAAAGACTTTCATTGCACAAATTCTATCTAAATCTTAGGCTGTTTTTTTCTCTCACTTTTATCTCCTCCCACAGAAAATTTATCCTGAAGTGCTATCCTACGTTTTCTTTTAGGATTTCTCCTTACGCATTCCTTTCCTTTACCAATTTTGCATGCAAGTGTAAGATTCTTACGAGTATTTCTCTTGAGTTGTTTAAATGCAGAGAGCAAGGGGAATTGGGGATTTATGCCTACACGGATAATCTGTTAAACCTTAGGTTAAACTTTCTTCTAAGAGTAGCAGAATTTTCTCATCCTGCAAGCTATCGTCCTAACATTCATGCATAGCTGAGCTGTACAAACGTTTGTAGTCATCAAAATTCTCTGTCTGGGTACTAAAATTATCACTGACCTCGACCGAATTTGAAACCTTCTTTACTAAATCCTAAAATAACTTTTAAATTAAGTTACACTCACCTCATTGTATTATGTAAAACACTATTGATCTGTAGTGTCTGTGCACATATTTAACTTTGCACCTCCCGAGCTTCGCAAATTCTTTTTTACGAGTAACAGTGTTGAGCTAGTTAAAAATAGCGACACCAAAGTACCCACTGACGTCACCACCTGTAGGGTGGGTGGGGACGCATCACCATAACGACTATAATTTAAGTACAGTACTTCCCTAGAGAGACACACCTCCGCCTATATTGCACCACTTATAGAGACCTAGTTAATATTCTATATTATTATAGTATGTAATGTTGTTATCACGTAATAACAATCACAATAATGCACCGATATGCCACGGAATTTGAATGCAAAGAGGTCTATGTACGTCCTTGAACATATACAATCTATTTTTGCATAATGAATCCAATTATCCGAAACTGTAATATGTATAATATTATCGAACGAATGGAATTAACCTACTATTTACAGATACGAAAACAATAATTATCTCCATTCATAATATTCATTTTTAAAAGGTTCGGCGAACAGATGATCAAAATTAATGCAAATTGAAGAAAGGAATTCAGGAACCATTACTAGACTTCCAGATTTACTAAGGTCCGAATTCATAATACGTAGCCTTACTTCTAGAGTACCTAGACCATATCATAATAATAATAGTGACCATGCAATCATTTATTACGGAACGGATCGAGCTATGCCGGGTAATAGGCTACTTACTCTTCACGTAAAATACAACTAATAATTCACCAAACTTATTTTACAGCTGCTAAGCAAAATTCTTGCCTAGCTAGTAACAAGTTTGTCTTTGTTTCATAAATTCATTATTCAGCTGCGCGCTGTCAGAAAAGCTGAAATTTACATAAGTGGTCTGCATTTAAAATAATATTAATGGTAGTCTTATTTACACAGCATTGAGGAAAATTTCATTCAATTAAGTTATAATGTATTTAACGAGTCTATTCTATTATGTACTAACTTAACTAATCAACCTGTTTCTGCTACTGAAGCTATAATATGGAGACTGCTCAGCTGGAGTGAGGAGAGACGGGAAGAACTACTATAATACTATATGGTAGGGCGGACGTTATATAGTTTTCTCCGTAATTCCCGAAATGCCATGCAATGCATCAAAATGTTCGTCAATTATTCGAAAACGTAAAAAAATTATGGGGTCGTCGCATTAAATAAAAAGATAATCGTACTAAGTTATAAGAGCGAAATTTCAGTTTAATTTATTTTGAAATCTTTTCACGTTTTCGAATAGTTCTTCTGGGTGTCGAGGCTCGAGGGTCACAGAGAAAGGATAGGCTATAAACTACACATGGGTGGCTAATTCGTGGTTACGGGTGCTGCACTAGATCCCCTTGCTCCGCAAGTAGCCTATAAAAGATGACAGTAAAAGGGAAACATACCTACAGGGAAAATCGGTACACACGAAGAACCCCTGGCCTCATCACACTATTTTAGAAGTAAATAAATGATATTATTTTATCAAAATATATTTTCAAATCAAAAATATTATGTAATCGCGAATTGTAATGGAAAATATTATGGAATCGAAAATGCATACCGTATATAAAATGTGAACATTATACAGAGCCTGTAACTTAATGGAATAATCCGTCATCCTTGCAAAAAAACTTATAAAATATAAAATTGACACTAAGCAAATCAAAAATAAATATCTTACCCCATACTTACAAAATGTAATAAATCTTCGATATAAAAACTTATAAAAAAGATCAAAATCGAAATTCTATTTTGCTCTCCGAGGTGCCTGTGAGTTAGATCTATCAATCCATATACAGTTTGTAACACACCATGTCATAGCCTATACTCACTAAAATGTTGTATGTGCTTTATATTTTATTATTTTTTAAGCCATGGCTCCTCGATATTCTACTTCCTCTTTAGCGCAATAACTTCCGTCCTGACCAGACGATAAATCACATTGTTTAAATTGCACGCCTATAGTTTAACTAGCCTGTCACGAAGTGGCATTGTCCAAATAAGCTAGAGCTCGTACTCTGTACATTATGACATTTTTCTGTTGTATACTTACAAGAGTATGTCTGACTGTATGCCAACATTTTTGACGTACTATAGCTTGAGTTGTAAATGTCTTGCTTTTGCGATTGTACTGTATGTTTGCATAATGATATATCTTAATGTTAGTGCTTTAAACAAAATTAAATATAGATTAACATTTCATGTTTGTACAACAATGTTGTTTTCTATGTTTCTGATAAGTTGATATGCATGCCTATTGTACGAATTAACCAAGGCGAAAGAAGACAGCGTCAAGAGACAGTTGGCCATAGCTTCTTTATTCATATTTAAAATGTTAAGTTAGTATAGCATGGCCACATCCATAACTGATCCTTGAGGGTCGCCGGAATAGCACCGAACGACTTTAAGTTCGAACGGAATAACTTCGCCAATTTTAACTTTGAACGGGTAATTTCGAAACAAATTCGATAAAAATCGAATAAATTCCGACACAGAATAAATCAGAGAATTATTCTGTTTCGGAATTTATTCGATTTTTATCGAATTTGTTTCGCAATTATTACCCGTTCGAAGTTAAAATAGACGAACTTATTACGTTCGAACTTAAAATTTTTCGAAGCTATTCCGGCGACCCGCTAAAAGATGTTTAATAATTGGACTCCTGAATGCATGGGAAGTTTGGAACAACCCCAATCTTTAATACAATTGAACGGTAGCGCGCTCTTGAGTAAATTATTATAAGTCTAGGTTATTATTAGAATGGCAATGATTCAACGTAGAGACTGGTTTCGTAAGAATAGTTTGGGGGTTTCGTAATAACCCTTGAACCTTTCAAATACGTAAAAATATTATGGGGTCACTGCATTAAATAAAAAGATATTTGAAAAAAACTTAATATCGAACGCGCAATTTCAGTTTTTTCTCTTAAAATATCTTTTTATTTAATGCAGTGACCGTGAAATTTTTAACTGATCAGAATGGTATAATTCCGGGTTATGTGCGTATTAATTATTTAATGATGGGTACTTGCAGAGTGAGCACGAATGGGTAGCAGAGTGCGCAGCCGTAGGATTTCCTCACGACGTCAAAGGGGAAGCCATCTACGTGTTCGTCATTCCCAAAAATGGCACGAAGATGTCTAACGAGCAATTGGTCAAAGAACTCAAAGCCCTGGTAAAAAAGAAGATAGCCGCTTACGCTGTTCCAGACTTTATCCTCGTAAGTACAATATTATAGCTGCGCTCGATTCGTGCTCTGGGGACTGTCTAAACTTTCGTGCTCTGGGGACTGTCTAAACTTGCGTCTCCAGTAGTACACAAAACATCCTGATTGGTGCAAAGTTTTGTGTACAGCTACTACTGGAGACAGAACAGAAAGCACGAATCGAGCCTAGCTATTGTGATCCCCTAGCGTCATGTTGCGCACTTTTATCTCTGCATCCCATGTCCCTCGGCGGTTCAAGGCCCAGCCGACGAGGCTGGTAAGAATTTTTGAAAGAGTGAAATGTTCTTTTCAAGACCTGTGTGACCTGAATAAAATCCATTTCCGAGGAAGATGAAAAATATAGAGATGATAGGAAATTAGAACAGCCCGATTTTCCTCTTCATTGGTACATTTTATTCCATCTCTCTGTGATCGAGCCTTTAAACTGAGGGCTCTCCTTCGAATGAGAGTTTAAACCACGGTTACAGTGGCTATACCACGGTACACAACACGGTGTTGTGTACCGTGGTTTAAACCGAGGTCCATCCGTGTGGAACGCCATTTATTTTAAGTCAGGATCGAGTAACACCCCTCGCATAACATAGGCAAAATTCAATTCTCATTCAATTGTCCGGTTATATGAGTCCCTTTTGTTGTCGGCTTGTCGCTCACTGCGACGTTAAAAAAAAAATAAACGAAATTTTTTTTTTGGGGGGGGGGGGGCCTAGAAGACAGTATCAAATTTT
>JAQGBM010001162.1:0-11258 GCA_034698405.1 Symphylella vulgaris | reverse complement strand
CAAAACATATTTTTAAATTTCGTTAACATGGCTCGATAGAGACAATATCCAACATCAGTAAAACACTTTAGTTTTCCGCGAAAGACCAGGTATTAACGAAAACAGTATAAAACCATTGAAATGTATTAGGTTAGTAGGTACTAACTTACTACCTACACAGCCATAAGTAAGTGGTTTATCATACGTACTGTATGATATTATATGACCCCGATATGGGAAAAGGCGTATGATGATGATGACTGTATGATATTCTGCAAGACTGATGAAGGTATAACATTTATATTTACAGATAACATACGTTGACTTTATGGTTTACGAATTCTTGGACCAGCAAAAGGTTTTCGTTCCTGGCTGTTTGGACAAGTTTCCAAACTTGCTCGAATTTTGTAAGAGAATCGAGGTGAGATTTGAATGATTGTACATAACTTAGCGAATGTATCGGTAATATTTTTTTATACTTGTCAAATATAACAAAATTAATAACAACATTCCAGAGCATTCCCCAAGTAGCCGCATACCTTGGTTCGGACGCCCACAAGAGTAGAAAGGACGCTTACAACGGGAAGATAGCTTCCTTTATGCCAGCCAAGAATTAAACGTGACTCATTGTACATTTTAAGAAAAGCTGAATAAAACCAGTCCTTCGAGTAAGTTTCTTTGTATTTTAATCTACTTTTTTTCAGTAAATTGTGAATAAGGGGATGACTGTGTCTGAAAATTTTTTGTCGTAACGAAAATTAAGAAACTACGATCTAGTAAAAAGCGTTATAAATATTTTTCACATTCTAATACTGTATTGCCGGAATTTTTCGAAGTTTTGTTTCAAAGCGATCGCATGTTAATGCGTCCTAGAAAAGACTGAAAAAAATGTCCTATCAAGTAGGCTACGTCTTATGTATCCACTTTCAAATTTTTTTTTACAAACTTACGAGTATTTTTACTTCGAAATGCCGTTACGAATTCCAATAACTTAAGTTACGGTATATTACCAACAGAGATCGGAGTCCGGACCACCATACATTCTTTATATGAGATGGTATATTAGGCTAGGTGCACGCAAGAGCTTTTTCACGATGCTTTGATTTCCGATTTGCAGTTTTTTTCGGCAAAATCTGAAGTTTTATCCGACTGTCTTTTCGGTCATACTGACTATTACGTCCAGGGATTGAGTCAGTTGACCGATAAGACAGTCGTATCAAACTTCATCAAAAATCAGCGCAGAGCATCTCGAAAAAGCTCTCGCCTGCACCTATAGCCTTACGGTGATCGAGAGGTTAGAACTTAGAAGCACTATACGAGTATACGTACATTCTGTTATACTAACTTAATATTCGATTTTGCGTTGAATTAAATTCTCACTGTATGAATGACCATCCACTATAAATATTAGAAAAAGGGTTCGATTCCCTGTATCAGTTCAAAAATCACAATGTTGATGACTAGAAAATTAAGGACATACGATAATTATTTTTTAATCTGCATGTAAGTACATGTAACTTAATATAAGCTATATTTACTTTACCTAAAGTATTTTGTCAATTTCGTATCAAGTGGTTCTCAAGTTTCAGCTCTTTTGGGGTTTTATATAGGGACAGGGTTAAAAATATATGAATGATATTAATTTTATCTGATGATTAATGACCTCTGAATCACCAAAATAAGAAACTAAGTTAATTTCACAACTAGACGAAACAGATAACTATTATACTGTATAAATTACTCATATTAATTAATAATCAAAGAGCTAGGATTACGATACAAAGTTTTCAGAGGAGTAGATTTTTGGTTGGATTTAAGACATTGTTTTTACATCTGGATGCGATACTTTTACGAGATTTATTACGTATTTTCAACTAAGTTACGAGTGATATGCGGTAAAAATGGATAATCTTTCTACGACAAAGTTTTGCTTCATACTTTTAGTCCTCACATTAAAATGGACTGCGGTAGAAGGATGTCAAGAACTCATACTTTCGAGCAACCAAAGTAGTTCAGTTTCTCCTGGTCCATACGGGAACAACATTTACTGTTATTTCCACGAAAGTTTCATTCGAAAAGGCTACGTTTACAGATACGCCGTTCTAAGATCTAGATACTGCAGCTCGTACTACAACGATTTTACAGTCAAGTTTGAATCGGAAACCTCGGAAATTTCCGGCAATTACTCGAAGAACTTAATCATCCCAGTACCGGAAGAATTGGGAGAAGAGGGGATGGTAAAAACAACCTTCAATTTCGAAAGAAGGTACAGGAATTGTTACAACTATAAGTTTTTACACGTTGAACTTAAAAAGTGGGTAAAAAATGCCGCAAATAAGACCATTACAACGAAAGTTACGGTGCAGGGTGACGTCACGAATTTTACGTTTACGAGCGATCTGGTCAAATTCGACGTAGACGAGTACCAAGTAATACTGGAGGCTCCCAAAAATACGAGACTCGCTTTAAATTTATTCGAGTCTCAGGCGCATCGTCCGTCATTTTCGGCATACGAAATCAGGGACAGTTACTCGTATATCGATACCGAAGGGGAAGAAGTTGACGTTTCCATTTACGACGGAAGTAGCCATTATTCGTCAATGCTCTACCAATTTGCGATAAATTACACGAGACCGGAAGCTAAATGGGTATTTAGTTCCGGCAACGCTATGACGTTTTCTTTCACAACAGTTAATTCGACAGTCTACGTACCTGAAGAATTATTCAAAACAAACATCTACGTTCTACGAACTCCCTTGGACTGCATGTTCGAATTGGAGAAGAGTAGATGCCAATGGATCGAAGATAGGTCCAATAAAAGTATCTTTACTAGTCCCGAAATGCAAACGGAACAGCCCCTCTGCGTATCTCTAACGTACAACGTAAACTTGAACGCTACCGACGCATTCTTCGTAACATGGGAAACGGATAATTCCAATTCTACTCTTTACAGACGTCGGGGATTCGTGGAAGTTAAATATAAAGCAGAGATTCGATTTCAAATACCGGGACAGAGTAAAGGTAAAATTAGAATGTGGCTTAAGAACGACTCGAAAAAGGCAAACGTGACACCGACCTACATCAAAGTGAGAAACGGTTCCTGTTACGACGCCGAAAAATTCAAACACCTCGACTGTCGATTTAGCCAGACCATGTGCGAATGGAAAAGGAGGACAAACGGTGCTGGAGTAAGATTTGTAAACGACGTACTGGTTCTCAGATCGGGAGGTAAGATCGTTAGTCCCAAAATGGCGGCCGGAAATCATTGTCTAGAATTGCAGATTTCCGGGGAGAGATCCAGACTGCTAGTTTACGTCTTAAACGGAGGCGTAAAAACCGAGTTTCGAAAGGGTTACGCCGTCAATTTTAATTCGCCCGAAAAGCGGAGAATTATTTTGAGAGACGTGGCCGAAAATTCCAAAATTATTCTGGCCTTCCAGGTATTAATGACAACCCGGTCTTATCATTCGTCTCTATCGATATACGAAACAATTCTCTTACCCATGGAACAATGTTTAGGTTTAGGTAGCGCGACTCGAAATCCCAAAGTCGAATTCGCTAGAATGGGGAGCGGAGTTTATGCAATAGATAGTTCGATATTAACTCCGTCCAAAGTGGAATTTTCGAGTCGAACTCTGTCGAAAAATGAACTGGGAAAGTGGGTTTGTTTTCGGTATCGCTTTCACAGAATATCAACCTTGAGTACCTGCTTAAAAATGAAGGTGAAGACTTCTAGAGTTAGTATGACCGCATGGACTCAATGTATGGATACTCCAGAATTTAAATTAGGCTGCTTTCCCTTGACAACGATAATTCGGGATAATTTTGAAGAGAATATAAAAATAATCGCAGTTATCAAAACGAGTAATAAAGCTACGACGACCAATACAGAGGGGTGGACCAATACGACCTTGAATATGACCGCCGAGGCCATTTCGAGACCTTACGAGATTTTCAACACTGTTTTCATATCCGAACCTTTGACCAACATAACCCCAGGCGACCCTATGATGTCCATCAACTGGCAAGTGATTCAAAATGGCGGATTGTTCATGTGGTCTCGAGATAAACACGAGGAAAATTTCGGCTTTTATCCCATTCTGCAGGGAGATAATAATTTCGGCGAAGAGCAAAACTATCTCATTACGGACCCGTTCGAAAGCAATTATTCGAATAAAGAATCTATTTTCGTCTCCCTCAAAGCAAATGTCAACCGTCCATATAAAATTAATTTAGGTCTGCACTTGTTCGAATACGGCCAGAGTGAACCAATTTCTTCTCGAAGGTTCCTCGTCAATTCTTGGGATTACATCGAAATTAAACACGAATTCAAACTAATTGGCATCGGGAGCAGGAGGACCAACAATAATTACTACCAGATCGGACTGAGCTTAGATCTTTTGGACCAGATTAATCTTAATTTTCGATACAATCCTTATTATATCAACTACTTTGGTTATGTAAGAAACCTCACAGTGGGTAAGGTAACCGAAAATGTAAACTGCACCTTCGATTTCAATTTCTGCGGATGGGATTTAGAAGACCGCGATGAATACAGCTATCCCTCCATCAGTAAAAATAAAATGCAGCCGTACTTTGACTCAAAATTCGGCAACATTATAAACGAAAACGCTGGTTACGTCACCTTGCTAAATACGAATAATAACGAAACGGTACAAGAATGGATTTCGGCCAAAAGTCCAGCATTAACAGCCACGGGAAAAAATAGCACGTGCATTCTATTTTCGTATTACGTCAACGGGAATGATGACTATGGAAACGTCACGCTGAGTCTGAATCTGGAAATGCCCGATTCGAAAATTAAGGGGGGATCGATTAAGAAGGTCGAATTATGGTCCCTTAGGGGAAATCAAGGTCCGGATTGGTTCGAAGTTCAACTGCCCATCCCCATCGCTCCTACTCTAATTCAGCTATTAAACGGAGAAGAGTTTAGACTGGAGTTCGAAGTGTCGAAAGAAGGAACTCTGGGAGAATATTTCGTGGCCGTAGATTCGGTTTCGCTCGACGAAAGAAGCGATTGCGAGAGTTACGACCATTTGGTTGATCCAGATTTTTAAAGAGGTAAGGAAGTGGGTAAAATATTTGATTGCCGAAATTAAGGGTAACTTAAAGTGCTACGGACAATTACAACTACTTTAAACCATTGAATTATTCATAATTTACTTACGTTATTAACATTAAAAGTTAAATCTCGGTCGATTACGCGGTTACAAAAGTAGAATCGAAGTAGGGAGGAATTTCATACATGGGGTAAAAATTCCACCGACTATCATGGTTCACGTGTAATAGTCACGCGCATTTTTATTCCATTACACGTGAACCATAGATTGTGGCATTTTCCCCCATGTATGAATTTGTTCCCTACTCGTTTCTACTTTTATTAAAATAAAAATTAAACCGTTAAATCGACCGAGATTTAACTTGTAATGTTAATAACGTACCGTACGTAGGTAAATATGAATAATTTAATGATTTAAAGTAGGTGTAAATGTCCCTAGCACTTTAAACTTTTCCAGAGTACTTTGCTAACTCCATCCTTCAATCTTTTTTTTTTTCAGCATTACTGTACATCAATCATTTCCAGATTTACTTCTTGTAGTATCTTGGCTCGGGTGCTCACGTAAAATTTTACAATAACTAGTGGCCTGTTGCCGCAAATGCGGCAAGAGTAAATTATTTTTATGCGGCAAGAATAACTTATGTGCAGTGGTATTAGTACATTATTTCAGTATTTCAGTATTAATGTTTCCTAATGACCTTGCGGTAATTAATTCCATTCGTTATTTTTTAAAGGGGTTTCGCCAGTAGCCCTATATCCCCTGGTCCTGAAAATCATACTTCAATAGCCTCATAATGCACTCATAAAAATAACTATTATTAGAATCTAAACATATTTTAAATAATCAGCACAAAACTTCCTTGTAAACAATATTTTTAGTGTAAGTGCCGCCGTCTTTGCCTATTTTTCCTTGTTCGTTTGTTTGACAAATTTGTATTTTTACGTCGGCAGCTGATTTTGCCCTGCTAAATGCCACATATAATTGGCCGTGAGAAAAAACGCATTTCGTAAGAAAAATTCCTATTTTATTATATGTTTGCCCTTGCGCTTTGTTAATAGTAATAGCAAATGCCAACCTGATAGGGAATTGTGTTCTAATTAAACGAAATGGCACATTCGCATCGGAGGAAATTAATTTTATTCGAGGTAAAAATACTGTCTCACCTCTTCCCTGCCCTGTTATTATTTCTAACCTCAAAGCGTGCTGCAACATTCCACGCACAATCATGCGCACACCATTTACCAGTCCAGAACCAAGGTTCATATTCCGAATGAGCATTACAATGGAACCAATCTTTAATTTCAGCTTATGAGGGGGCATGCCAGATGGGGTGATTGAATTTAAATATTCTAATGGGATATTTAATCTTTCCGTTTCATCGTCCGTTTCAAGGTCGTCTAGGCTGCAGTATACACTAATATCTCCAGGAATCAAATCAAGTACTTTTCTATTTAAAATGTTGCAATCTTCATTTAGTGGGGTAACAATAGCTTTGGCTGAATAGTCGTCAACAGAATTTAAGTTAATGGAATCACCAAAGACATGTGTAACAATCGAATCAGTGCATACATGTTCATCAGGTATCCTAATAGTGTTGCCACCAAATTCGCTCTGCAATTCACCGTTACCCAACCGTAAAAGCCAAGTTGAAAATAACTGTTCTGTTCGCAAAGCTCGCATGTTCGTAGTTAAGTGCAAAATTCTGACATAGCGCCACAGACGACTCGTCTGAATGCAAGATTCTATAATTTGGACTTTACCAGCATGAGGAACTACCGGCAAAACTTGTCGGAAATCTCCGCCAAATACAACAACCTTTCCGCCCATATGTCTGTCGATCTGAGTAATATCCCGTAATAAACGATCGATACAATCGACCGCACCGGCTGGTAACATTGATGCCTCGTCTATTACAATCACGGAAGAATTTCGCAACAATTTAGCTCTTTCACTGTTCGCTTTTATTGACGACACAGAAGACGACGTGACTGGAACGGGAAGACCGAATAATCTGTGAACTGTAGTTCCACCGTCTAGTAATAAAGCTGCAATTCCCGTCCACGCCGCAGCTAAAGCAGAGGATCCTCTACCTCGTATAATACTTAAAAGGCAAGAATAGATGAAGGTTTTTCCGCATCCACCTGGTGCCTCAATGAAGAAAAGATTATGGTAATTATTTCCGTCGATAGAAGCCAGTATTTCGTCAATAACGTTTCTTTGCTCCTGATTCAATTTGCTATACAATTCTTCTCCTGCATTAGCTTGCTGGACAGAATTATATACGCTTTCTTCATGGAATACTTCGTATGTAGGAATTTGCAACCCCAGTTTAGAACAATCCAAGCCGTTTGCTTTAAGTACCACTTCAATCCTTTGCAGTGCGATATTCTCTGAATACTCCAAGCCTTTTGAGCTATCTATATCCTCGACCATAAAGGTTTTAAAAGACAACCAAAGAGAATTGGGTGAGGTAGGTTCGCAAAAACAACAAATATAAGCGAACAATTCGCGCAACTGGCGAGGCATGCATACCGTTGAAAGTTCTTGTAAACATTTGTCCCACTCTTGGTCATCCTGCAATAATCCACGGGCAAGTAAAGCCTCTTTATAAGTCGCGTAATTGGTGCCGTTAAAATGCCGCAAATCAGTGAATGAGGTCGCCCCTTTGACGTGCAAGAGTAACATACGCAGGTAAAGGCGGTTTGGATCATTTGGCGCAACAGCATACATTCGACCAATTACCTTTGTGCCACCACGTTGTCGACGCGTCCATTTGTTTCCCTTGTATATATAATGATTTGGGATATCGCTGTAAAGATACTGGCGTGCGCCTTCGTCTTGCTCATTTAGATGGAACCATGCCGTAAGAGTAGTATGTTTGTTTTTAGCATGTTCAAGGGCCAGGTCTTCTTGTCCAGCAGTGAAGTAAATGTTCTGGAAACCTTCGTCGTGAACAGCCAAACGCTGAATGACGTGGGATTGTTCGTGCATCTCGTTCTCGTGTAATCGCCAGATGCACTCATGAGAACTTACGTACCTCATATTAGCATAACTGAGTATTTCATCATAGTCAATACTGTCTTTCTGTATGTTTCTGACGAAAGCCATGTTAGCAGCATCGTACCCCTTGTACACATACTTAAACAAATACTTAACGCTCCTAACGCTGGAACATATCTCAAGATTTATATGCGCGTTGTATTTAAGCAGCAAGTATGCGTTATACGGAACGACATCTCTGTTGTCTACCAGGTAAACACCTTTTCGCGCAGTTTCGCCATTCTCTCTTCTCCGATATTGCGGGTAGCCGTTATTATTCTCCAATGTTTGCTCAAAGAATTCTTTAGGGTAACCTTTGCTACATTTACCATCAACCATACATGCTGAATTTGGATTTCGAGCACCGCAAGGACCGTGAATCATTGTACTTAAAACCGTTCTGTGCAATCTTGGAAATTGTTCCTGGTCTGGCAACTCTGCAGAAACGCAGCAGTCAATGTCTTCTGGTTCTCTAAATTTATCCCCCTTTTCCAATATGATTAGCATATGGCAATGTGGGAGCCCTCTTTTCTGAAATTCTATTACGTAAACATAAGCAGAAACTTTGCCGAACATGCATTTGTCAAATAAATCCTTCTTGAGTTCGTTCAGTTTGAGGCGAAATACCCGAGAAACAATATCTGGTCTGTCTGCTGGGGCTTCATTCGGAGAAAGAGCATCCGTAATTTCAAACCATTTCGGGTTGCAGGTAAAAGTAAGGAAAAGATCAGGCTTGCCGAACTTACGCACTATTGCCATTGCATCCTGATACCTTTGCGTCATGTTGCGCGGACTTCCCTCAAAAGTGGATGGTAAAATAACGATACGTCCAGCCATCAAATTCTCCTCGTTCCCCTTATTTACAACAAAATCCTGCAAACCTTTATACTGCTCAATCCGAAGATTCGTTTGATTCAAGCGAATAAATTTTAAACGTTCGGCTTCTACTCGCGTGTACTGATCCACCAGATATTGCTGAAATAGTTTTTTGCTGTGGTGTAAATGGGAGAAATCGCTTCGAATAGCAAGTCTGAAGCTAACGAACTGCAACATCGTAAGTCTTTGGCGAACTCCTTGTCTACGTGAACCATTATGGGTCATACTCGGATCCCACCCAGGTTCGCCGAATGGGAAAAGTAAGGGGTACAACATCGGATCGCAATGTGGACTCAGTGTAGACAATAGTTTAGGACCCCCTTGACGACCATGCACAACAACATATCTGTGCTGGGGAGGTTGACCATCCTCTGACACAAAAACGCCGGCAATTTCATTAGCAGTAGGTTGGTTGTACCGCCTTTTGTCCATAGTCACGTTATCGACAAAACGCAGGTCTAATAAACGTGGTTCCTGGCGGGATTCCTCATCTCGTAGTGCTGAAGCAGCTGTTTTATATGCTTGAGTGTATGGGTTAAGTAACAAAATTTCTGTTAAAACTTTTAAAGTTTCACGGTCTAAATTACTGTTTTCTCTCCTACCTAACCTTATATCGGTAGCGGCACCCGAATCGATAACATATAGCTGACCGTATTGCGGCAGAGCATCATTTGTTGGAATAATGTCCGATATATAGCGATGAATTTGACCTTGTACTTTAAAGCAGTAGGGACCATTTCCAGGGACTTGACCTTGAGTTGCAGACAATGACGCAAAAGCCATGGCACTATTGTATTTGCGTATATTACTTACGAAGTGTTTACTGTTAAGCATAAGATACTTAAGTTCATCATTGATTCTAGGTTGGGGTAGCGAAATTAGTCCATTATGGCAGCAGGAATTGTAATGGCCACCCAGCAAAGTTCACAGCGTGGCAAAGTATACATTTTTCATTTAACTTTCCCACATTATGTTCGACTGTGCTGCCTTCATCCTGTAATTTGCAACGAAAAGGCATATTTTCGCGGTTAACATTTCCAACTACTTCACCTATCGTTAGCTGGACTACTTCACCTGCTTGTGTGTATATGTGATGTGTTTTATTGTGTTTCATCTTGTGTTTGTTTAAGGTACTCTTGCGGCTAAATGTTTCATCGCATACGTCACATTTATGCTGTTTTTCAGCGTTATGTGTTTTGATATGTTCGCTTAAGGTACTCCTCCGGCTAAATGTTTTATCGCATACTACACATTTATGCTGCTTTTCAGCGTTATGTGTTTTGATATGTTCGCTTAAGGTACTCTTGCGGCTAAATATTTTATCGCATACTACACATTTATGCTGTTTTTCAGCGTTATGTGTTTTGATATGTTCGCTTAAGGTACTCTTGCGGCTAAATATTTTATTGCATACTACACATTTATGCTGCTTTTCAGCGTTATGTGTTTTGATATGTTTGTTTAAGGTACTCTTGTGGCTAAATGTTTCATCGCATACTACACATTTAAGATGTTTTCCAGCTTTATGTGTTTTGATATGTTCGTTCAATGTACTCTTGCGGCAAAATGTTTTACCGCATACGTCACATTTATGCTGTTTTTCAGCGTTATGTGCTTTGATGTGTTCGTTTAAGGTACTCTTGCGGCTAAATGTTTTACCGCATACGTCACATTTATGCTGTTTTTCAGCGTTATGTGCTTTGATGTGTTCGTTTAAGATGTTCTTGCGAGCAAAACTGCGATCGCATGCATTACACGTGAATCCCTTTTCCCTTACGTCTGCATTATCAGGTATAGGCAAAAGAACTTCATAGTGGCCGCTATCTATTCTTCCACTATATAAGAGGGTGATAATACTTTGCGCATTCGAATTGTAAATCACTGGTAAGTATTCCGGGTGTTCTTTAAAAAAAATCTGTATTTGAACATTGCACGTTTCTGATATAGCACATAATTCGGCCTCTCCCCCATAGACTCCAGATTTACCCATGTACTGTTTGTATTCTTCCACATTAGAAATAACCTTATCTGTATTTGAAAGTGATACTGTCACCGCTTCGCGAAATCGGCCCCAGTTAAATGACACATACTGTACCGCCCGTTGTCTTAAAAGAAACCCGGCATTTTCGTTGATTTCATTTGTAAGACCAAACGTCAAAGATAAAAATAGACAATTTCCAAAAGCAGGTATACTCACTATAGAATAAGGAAGAGGTTATTTGCAGGTACTGTACCTACGAATAAAACGTTATTTGCAGGTACTGTACCTACGAATAATTCGTT
>JAQGBM010001161.1:0-11260 GCA_034698405.1 Symphylella vulgaris | reverse complement strand
ACCCGCAACCTTAGGGTCTGAAGGCGGACACGTTACCTCTAGACCAACGGCGCCGGCAGAACAAGGGGATCTACACGTAAAGACTATAGGTTTTAAAAAATTCTTTAATTCCGAAAATGGCGAAGAATTTTCCAGGATTCTAGTCTGCTACCTGATTTATTTAATCAGGGGATGTGATTGGTTCTTACGTTTCAATAATGGGTCCCTTGTTTTTGATCCAATGTCTGGAGCCGTCCTTGTGAGCATCGAGAGACCCTGTCTTGAAACTCTTTATGTATTCGCAAATCATGTTTTTCTCCGTATCGTTTGAAGCATAATCCTAGGGTGAGAAAAAATTACATTAATTTCCTATTCACCAAAAAATTAGAAAATTCAATAATAAGGTTTCACCTTAGCCTTTTCCAGATTTTCGTTAACCAAACTGAGTAAGGTACTGTAGTCCCCTCTGGATATTTCAATCTTGTGGCCTTGAAAGTCGTGGGTTCCCAAGATGTTTTTGAGTTCAGGGTCAGCTAGAACATTATTTTCGCTTTAGCCAGTTATAATATTGAAGGGAGCCGATAAATATTTACAGGCCTTCAAGTGGAGTTGAGTAAAAAAATTAGGAATACACTTTTTTTTTGTAAATTTTATAAGGAAAAAATTAGGAAAATTAAGGAAAAATAGGACAAAAATTAGCCTATATACAACTTAATTTATAGGCTACTACATGAGTTTATGTCAGGGTTTGACTTTTTTTGTGGGCGGGCCAAATTTAACATTTCTGAAGATCTCCGCGGGCCGTAGACCGCCGGAGGCGAATTTTTTTCTTTTAGGTATTAATCTAAAAACAGTAAAATTAATGCATATTTTCCAATATAAGAAAAAGAAATCCAAAAAAATATTTATGGCTGGAAGAAAAATTTGGAGTTTTTAGGTTAGGTAAAAATTTGGAAAATTAGGTAAATTGAAAAAAAAAATTACGAAATTTAGGAAAATTAGGATCACTTGAAGCCCTGCATCTATAATAATGATCTTACTTGGACTCAGAACCGAGGCGAGCCTAATTTCGAAGGAACACTTTCCGTCTCCTAAATTCGACCTCTTAAATAACCGGTTGTTATATGCATCAATGCCCTAAAAATTAAAATTCCCCAAAAATTAATTCGTGCAATATTATTAAATTAAATTAATTTTTATGTTATAATAGAGAATACCTGTAATAATTAAATTTAACAAAAAAATCAATTTAACACAATTTTATTATAATAAGTTATTTTTATAGTGATGTGAGTTGGAAAATTTTCCATCGTAAAATTTTCTGAGGGTATTTTTCCGGAAAATTGTCCGTTATTTGAACATTGAAATTTTATTTTTTACCAAACTGAATCAAATTTTTTATCATATTGATAACTTCAGATCGTTTTTATTGAATTTTGCTTAAATAAACTTTGGAAAAAATACGGTAACAAGTTTTATTGGTTAACCAATTTTTCCAAAATTTTCCGGAAAAATATAAATCGGAAAATCGATTTATATTTTTCCGGAAAATTCATATCACTATATTTTTATTTTAAATAATGTATGCCTCGTATCTGTCTGTAAATCGTAACTTGGCATTTCACAGTCATCAGAAGGCAAATTATTTTTATTTTAGGGAGTTTAAGTTGTCACCATAACCTGATTTTTTGCCATGGCGAGTATCTAGCTCCCATTTAAGTCTAAAGTAAATAACAAAAAATTAGAACCTTGCCTTAGTTTTGAAGAAATCATTTATTAGTTCAGAATCTTCACTGGTGCAATTGCTAGAAAAGTAAGTTGTTATTCCCTAAAAGAAAATTTATAAGATTAATAAGCAAAATTGTGCAATATGTATAACAGGCTCTTTAAAGTTAACTACCTTATCTCCTAAACTTAATTGTTTATTATGTTCATTTAGTTCATACATGGCAACACTGCAGTTGTTCCAAAGTTTCTGCATAAATGAAGGATCTTGCTGGTATGATCTACTGGCTCTTACCAGGGATTCAAACTTTTCCTAAACAATTAATACATTTAACACTTAAGATGGGGTGTGACACTCATGGAAAATTACCAGTCTGAATTTTTGGTTTTTCTTCATAATGAGATAAAAAATATCAAAAATAAAGGCCATAATTTATTTGTACACATAATATTGTTACTTATTTATAATGTAAGTTATTTATGAAAGATTTATTATTTTAAAAAAATTCCTTGTAATTTTTAAGTATTTTTGGCCTTTTTGGGTCCAAAATACTTAAAATTTTACTTTTGGGGTGGGTCCCTGAGTGTCCATGTCATAAATTATCCAATTTTGGCTTTTTGGGGGTGGTCCCTAAGTTTCTCATGTTATAAATAATTATTTATGAGATGAAATAATTATTTATGACATTCAGGAAGGGGTGGGTGGGTCCTTTTTCCTAAATTTTCAAAAAATTGAACAATTTATAACATGGAGTATGGATAATTTATTACTGTCCCCCCTGACAGCCCCTGATTTAGTATATGAATAAAGTAACTTATATGACCATTATTTTTGATATTTTTTGTCTTATTATTAAGAAGAGCCAAAAATGCAGGTGGAAATTTTCCATAGGTTAATTATCACTTATCAGGATTTGGAAGAAAAAAATATTTTAAACTTTACCTGGGGCAAACCTGGGATGAACTTGACATCACCAAACCCTTTGTAGTTGCCCATGTTTGTTAGAATACCAGAAAAGTAAATGAGTAAACCCTGAAATTTTAAAATAAGTTAATATTTGCTCTCTAATAAATAAATCTAATTTGAAAAATAATTAAAACCTTAAATTCATCTTCAGTAAATCCTAACTCTGCAATGGCAGTTTTCTTCAATGACTCGACACTTTCAGACTTGAAGAGTCTGTGCAGCAGAACAAAAATCAATGGTGATTCTGGAGAAGTCTAGAAATATTTTTTAAATTAATTTTATTGATACAAACTTCATTAAATTGCATAATAATAAAGTTAAAACCACTCTTTGATTATTTTAATTATAAAAACCTAAAATCGTGCAGTTACCAGGACAAAACAGCTGTTTCGAACAACATTAATGCCGTAAAAATTTGGAATTTTTCCAAATTTCCTTATCAAAAACTGATAAAAAAGCAATTTACACACCTGCACCAGGACTATGAGACCTCCATACCAACTGGCCCTTGACAGATAATGGGCATACTGTTTTTCCCGGTTCGTCAAGGATCCAAAGGCGTCGGTACATTCTAATGCTACCACAGGTTGGTCATTTGGCAGAATGAATAGGGATTTGTCTAAAACCATGTTGAGCTCTTCGTTGACAGCTGGAAAATTTACTGAACTGCTAAATCTACGATAAACACAAAAGAAATCCCACTTAAACAGGATTAATTACGTCACATTTTATGCGATTTTAAAACAAAACTTATCTCTTACCTTTTAAATAGATTAGAATAATACGAATTACTACCGGTATTTAGTTGCTTGCAGATTGATTGCTTTGGTAAAAATGCTCTCAGTTGTTTGGATATTCTAAAACTACTGAATACTATTTTCCGTAACAGAAAAGGCATATAATTATTATAAACTATTACTTAACTAAAAAATGTTAGGCCAAATTCAGAAATAAAGCCGTAATTTAGAATTACGAGAACGGAAAAGAGCAGACAAACAATCCTTTCGGCACCCAGAAGCAGAAGGACAGGAGGAACATGTGACGCCGACGCTTATTGTTTGGGTGAATTTATTTTGGGTAAGATTATACACTAAAACCTATGGGTAATGGTTTTTATTTGGTTTCATCCATAACCAAATGTACCCATACCCATCCATTCATTCAACCTGGAAGGATCAATTGATGATATTGATGATTGATCATTTTTAAAAATAAAGGCGCTTCTTCCTAGGTTGTACAATGTGTTTTTCAACTGATGTGAAAAGTTCTCATACGAAGCGCCATTATTGTGCACTCATTTGTGATTGATCGATTAGAATCTTCAGGGTCCAGGTGCAAACGCGGGAAAAGTGTAAACACAACAGGGGCAAAGAAAAGTTTTTGTGAAATAAGTATTTGATTGTTTTTTTCTTTCTCCAGTAAATTAAGAAATAAAATGCCTGGTATTACAGTAACAGAAGAAGATCTGAAAGATGAATTTGAAGTGTTTGGAACGAAGCTGAAAGGAAAGGAAGTCTTTGATCGATGTAAGTTGCCTTCAAGTTCAAAATAATGTTTGGCCTCATAATTTGATAGGCTAATAGTAATAGGCTATTACTTCTTTTTGCACAATAGTAAAAGAAATATGTTACCTCCATCGTATGAATGCCGAAGAAGTATGCGCGGAGTGGTTGACATTTTCATCGGCAGAAGGTATTGGCGATAATGTGCTCAAAATTGATCATCTTGACCTCATGGAAGAACAGGTATGGACGGTGTCGTAAATGTATTAAAATAATCTTATAAGGTATCATCATGGGTACAGTACGATATGTCGCCCATCCTTCAATTTTTTACCATGCATGATAATATAATTTACCGTATTAATAACAATCAATAAGTATAACATGCATGATGCACGTGCGTGAATGCAATTTTTACATTGTTGAAAAAAAAAAACATCAGGGTAAATTATATTATCATGTATGGTAAAAAATTGAAGGATGGGCGACATATCGTACTATACCCGAGATCCCAACAAGTATTTTCGATATTCATTCTTTTAATCAAAAATTCATAGACAAAAATTTTTAAAAAAGATGTCGAGCGATTTTACTACTTATTTTCTCGCGCCAAATGTCACGTGAAATTTTATAAATAAAAAAATCTCGCAAGTCCACGCACAAGTCAGCAATATTTATTATAGGCTACTCCATTGATTTTCCCCAATTCAATGGGCTACTCACTAGTCACTACACAACAAAAGTTCCAAGTTAATTTAGCTTTGACAAAGTTTAAATTAAGATACGCCCATTGATAGCCCTTAATTCGTAAACTCGTACGAAAATACGAAGCTCGTTTACGTAAAGTTCATGGTCCGATGTTTTGTTACTTTTGTTAAGTTATTAACCAAATTGTCATAGGTTATAAAGGTTTCTATAATGCTTTAACAACATTGCCCAGTATTCTGTGATATCTCGATCGTCCTATAAAAATAAAATAGTAATGTTGCGGTTCATTGGAACCAAACTACCTTATATATATTTTTGTAAAGCGTATGAGTAATTCGTAATACGCACTTATTCGTAAATGCCCGTTCTATAGCGAGCAGGAAAAAAATTCGTGCTAGGCTATAGGGGGAAATAAAATTTGCACCAGCCTCTGAAGATGTTAATTTTTCCGAAGACGGTGACATCATCATTATACATCACTTGAGTTTAAATAGTCCACTTCGAGTGGAGCGCATATATCCCTATCATCACACTTCGAAGACAACTTCACTTGCCTGCGTATATTTTGCTCTCCTTTAGTGCGAGCTTAGCATCCATGGTGAAAGTGAATCAGATATTCGCGACCTGCCTTCTCACAGCTGTTTTCCACGTGCAAATAGCGGAACAACTAGGCTTCAAATCCATCAAGGTAGTCAGCGATCACTGCACCGCAAATTCGACTTCGGAATGCCTCTTTTCAGACTTCGCGTCCGTGGTTCGCGTAGAATCCCTAGAAGACCTCGAAAACATAACCCTCAAATTCGCCCACAATGTTTCGGCCAAAAATTTCGAGTGTGGTGCCGTTTTACAAGATTCGACGGTGCAAGCGGAGTATTACGAAGGCGACCTCTGGACCCTGAAAGTGTGGATCCCGCCCCTGTCAAATTTCGAAACAAAACTTCATCTTTGCGCGTACACGAATTATACCAACAATACCGGAAAACACATCTGGAAAGCTCTGGAAAATCCGGGCGGAGATTGGACGGTTAAATGGTAAGTACACAGGAAGTTAGAGCATGATTTTTTCCGACTCAAACCTAATTTTTTCGAATAAGTTAATTTAAATTGACGGGGAAACTTCGAAAAATTCTCCCGTCCAAATTCAAAAATTTAAACACACCGGGGTGAAATAGAAGGACAGAGCAAAAACTAGTATAACTTACACATTCTTAATTTTTTTATAGATTATTCTATATCGTCGTATTTTTGGAATGAAATGAAGATTTAATCTGGAATTTTCGATTTTTCTGTCCTTTTCGAAATTCCGCCTCATTTACAATCATGTGCGAAAAATTGTTTTAACGCCCCTCCCCCATCTCCCCGAAAAAAAATTAACTTGCTCATCGAAATAGTCTTCCAAATTTAGGCTATATCGATAACAACCACAAGATTGTCGTAAGTTACAGCTGCAATCTAATTTCTTGGAGTAGTATTTAGTACCGACGTAAACTATTCCAAGTAGCCTATACTTTGTCGTAAACCGTAATTCTAATTATATGAAGGGAGGGAGTCAAGGGACACGAAACATCGCTTTTTTAATTGTCCCTTTTCCGGAATTGGGTACCAATAATCGTCATTAATTAGAAAAAATTATCTGAAGTTACAAAATAATGTTAAATTCACGATAACTATAGGTAATTATATTTGGTTGTAAGATTTAGTTACGGTACTTATCACATAAAGTTAATTACGGAAAAAAATCGACCTATCTTTTTTTGGAAAATTTACAAACATATTATAGTTTAATACCCTATATCTAATTAGCCTGTATAATGCTTAACTTAGATGCAATTTGGATCTTTGCCTAAACTTCCTTGTGATAACTTATTTTACATTATACTCGTATAATGGCAGCTTTCGGCTTATATTATTATTACTTTGGTAAAGTTTAACGTCAATCCTTTAGGCTAAATATTAAACGACAATATAGGCTAATACTCCTTATAAATATTATCAAGAATATTATAAACAACAGAACTTCCGTAATATAATAAGTTTTAAAATAACGAATCGTTCATAAAACCATTGATAAAACGTACGAATACTCGCATTATGAGCTATATTACCGTATTATGCTCTTTTGTTTGTGATATAAAAACCAGTGTATTCATAATGCTACACAATTTAATCGCAATGCCTATCTTCGTTTTTTCATATTTTTTGTCGTAATAAAAATAAAAATTCCTTTTAAATGCCAAGATTTGTTGATAATTATGCGTGGTTGGCCTACATAATAGTATATTGTGTAAACACTATACAGCTTGTACAGATCTTATATTATTGCTGACCACAGAATAAGAAAAATTCGTCTTCCAAATTTATATTAACATTTAGATTATATGCCGCACAAACTTAGTTCTTAAAAGATACTTTGCCATGGTCAAGATTGGCCAAAAAAAAAATCACAAAGATTTTTAAGAGAACTTTGTACAGGTAAGAAATATATTGTCAAAACTCTTGAAAATAATATTCTCAGCAAAATTACTCAATTTTCCCTGGACCGACTGGCTTAATTTTTTATGATTTTCCTTGATTTAATTTGTTATAGAGAGAGTTTAGGTATAGCCCTGGTTTTCCTTGACCACAGTGAACAATATTTTTTGTGTTTTAACTAATCTAAGTTAATAAAATGACAGTACGGTATGATTTTTATGAAGTACCGTATACTTAGGATAATACCATACAATCATTTACTTATTTTATTTTACTTATTATTTTATTTTTATTAATAATCATGTGAATGCTGATATTATTAGTTTAGTAGCGCAAGGTAAAAAGTTCTATTAAAATCTCATGCTTGACCAGTGAGTAAACTAAGTTAACAAACATTAAAGTAAAACATTTTTGATGGGTTAACCTTGTACCAATTATTACTCCTAATTAAAAAAGCAAGATTTATATTGTGTAATATCGTAACCGGAAGGAACCGGTATAAACATTCGCCATCGTAGTATCTACGAGTATCATAGATGTCTATAAAATTCCCTTTTAAATACCGGTATGGGCCCTTGCATACTTTGTAAGTAACACATGTACGCAGGACATTCAAGCGTATAGTAAACCAGTTACTACGTATATTTTATGTTTTACACTTCCCCTTTTAAAATGTTACGGCTGTCATACTCATAAAATAACGTTTATAAGTTATTACCTATAGTAATATCTAATAAGCATAAAAATATTCTAAGTAGCAAATCTACGCCCTTGGCAATGAAATATTATGCAATTACGGTACCGTATACCGGTATGAATTAAATATTTTTACGTACGGTACCGTAAATTAGCGGTAACTTACAGTCTACATAAAAAATTTCATAATTGCACAATAAATTTAAGTCATGTTAAATTAGAACGCATAACAACTACAGGACCTATGAAAAAGTTAAAAGAAAATGGATTTTATAGGGGAAAAATAGATTTGTCTCCAATATTATATTTCGTGCCCAAAAATTCGTATCCGAACAATCCCCAAATGTCGGGTAAGCGTCCCCGGACAATCCTACCCAATATTTCGTACCCAACAACTCGTCTCCAACAATTCGTACCCGAACAATTGGTACCCGAGCAATACGTCCCCGGACAATTCGTCCCCAAAATTTCATACCCAGTAACTCGTCCCCAACAATTTGTACCTGAACAACTCGTACGAAATGTTGGGGACGGATTGTCCGGGGACGTACCGTATTGCTCGGGGACCAATTGTTCGGGTACGAATTGTTGGAGACGAGTTGTTGGGTAGGAAATGTCCGGGGACGTAATGCTCGGGGACCAATTATTGTTCGGGTGCGAGTTGTTGGGAACGAACTGATCGGGAACGTAATATTGGAGACAAACCTTCCGCGAAGCAAAAATAGTATAGATAATTTATTTTTTTCCAGGCTCGATATTCCGTCAGTGCAGGGACTATTTGTGGAAGATAACAAGGTAGAATACAACCCGCAAGATGGTTTTCTCGTTCTAGACGGACGTGAAGTCACACTTCGTCTATTCGGGACGGGTCTCACTTCCGCTAACACCAGGATCCGATTTACGACAAATAGCAAAGACAGAGGCGAATCTTGCGATGACGGTATGATGACGTCATCTCATCAGGTAAGAGAACATAAGTTAAACGTAAACGTGTACTTGACGCTAGATTATGACGTCAAAAATGAGGTATAATATTCGAGCACTCGATCGTATTATGAAGAATTAAATAATCATTACAATATATAGCATTCATCTAATCTTGTCCCTCCGCCTCCCCCTTCCCAAAACCAGCTGGTTTTCGTAAGTTGCTGCGCCTTTTTTCCGAAAAGATATTTCGCTTCTGAATTTCGTAACCTTTGAATGAATAAGTGCAAATTTGAGTGCTAAAAACTCGCAAACGATCCGATAGATTCGGCCCAAATTTTCACCACTCGCCCACTTGCATATCGCGAGTAGGGATGGCTACCTCGTACGATTCGAACTATTGGTTTTTCTTAATTTTCATTACTTTAACGACAAACAAAATTAAAAATAAATATGGTCTCGTATTTATACACACAATCGCTACTAATTTACGAAGGAATTATATAATTTTAAAATGTATTGTGTTTGCAGGAATATGGACTAAAGACAAACATTCGTTATATACTCTGTAGCCTTTGGTCAACATTCCTCATGATTCCTGCTTATTTGTTTTTAATATTGTTTGTCGTTTAAGTAATGAAAATTAAGAAAAACCAATAGGCCTAGTGCGAATCATACGAGATAGTCATCCCCAAATATTCGACTTTGAGATATGTTTATGTATTCGAAAATAATAATAACTTAATAACTTAAAAATAATAATGGGGTAACTTGGATAGCAAATAAAAAAATAGGGCCTATTTATATTTCAAAATTACTGAATATATACTCGTATTATATACAAAATTATAAATAATAATGTTGAACTTTTGCAGATCGAATCAGCTCGAATTGGAGACCAAACTCTGGCCCTTCTAAAAGCTCGATTCGGCAAACAGAGTGATGACGACTCGTCCTACTATCTCTGCGTCACGTCGGTCCTAAAAAACCGAACCGCCAGTATACCGACCGTATGGATCCACCAAGGCTCCGATCCCTGGCTTCGTATTCAGGTCTATAGTCGAGTCATGCCTATTTGGACCCACATACTTTTGATCTGTTGTCTACTCTCTCTATCGGCTCTCTTTAGCGGTCTTAACCTGGGTCTCATGTCGCTGGACAAGACCGAACTCAGCATAATAATCAGTACGGGAACGGAGACGGACCGGAGATACGCCCAAGTCATACTTCCGGTTAGGAAACAGGCCAACTATCTTCTCTGCACCATCCTTTTCGGCAACGTACTCGTAAATACGACGTTTACCATTCTGTTAGACGATCTGACGTCGGGTTTAGCTGCCGTAGTTATAGCTACTGTTAGCGTGGTCATCTTGGGAGAGATTATACCGCAAGCGATATGCTCGCGGTACGGACTTGCGGTTGGAGCGCATACCATCTACATTACCCGTCTCTTCATGATCCTCACTTTTCCCCTATCCTTTCCCTTGAGCAAGATCCTGGACCTAGTGTTAGGCGAAGAGATAGCGACAGTTTACGATAGGGACAGGTTAAAAGAACTCATTAAACTCAACAAAAACCAGTTGCAGAAGGATGAGATGAACATTATTTCGGGGGCCCTGGAACTCAAGACAAAAACGGCGTCCCTGGTAATGACGCCCCTCAGTGACGTCTACATGATTTCCATCTCCTCAACCCTCAATTTCAACACTATATCGGACATAATGAAGAACGGTTACACCCGGATTCCGGTGTACGAAGGCGATAGGTGGAACATTGTAGACTTGTTGCACGTCAAGGACCTAGCATTCGTAGACCCCGACGATAATTTTCCCCTAAAGACGCTTTGCCAGTATTATAACAGACCCATGACGTATATCTTCGAAGATATGACCCTGGATGTCATATTGGAAGACTTTAAAAAGGGTATGCGATAAGTTAGATCGACAAACTTAAGTTGGCGACTGTTAAAGAAATTACTCGGTACTCCTTAGTACGCACTTTTTATGACAAAATAATATCGATATTACCCGCCATCAAATTAAATTTGTCGACCTATGTTTTACTATTTAAACGGGAGTAAGCTACCTGATGATATTTTCTAAGTTACACTTAAAATACGATTCAAGAAAGGTCTTTATAAAGTCCTGTCAGGAAGAGGATGGGTGGCCTACTCTGACTACAATTTAAATTTTCATCCTCGGCGCTGGCTTCCGCTACTAAGTTAGTTGTAGAACAATTCAAGCCCATTCCCCGCGCCTTTACCTCCGCTCCCGGCATTCCAAATTGT
>JAQGBM010001160.1:0-11263 GCA_034698405.1 Symphylella vulgaris | reverse complement strand
ACCTCTTGTCTTTGTGAAGAAGAAGTGTGGCCCATACAAACCAATTTTTTTTTCTTCTTCCTATACGTTACAACAGAGTTGCCAAAATTGTAAATCGGGAAATGTAATTCGTGAACATTACTCGTAACTTATTAGAAAGAGAGTACTTATAACTTAAGCCCCAAGCTTTTGTCGGTTTCCTCTCGGGGTAGAATGCTTTAAGTTATGGGTGTCCAAAATTTATTTTTAAATAGGCCAAATTCAAATTTTTTTATTTTTCTCGCGGGCCAAGAAATTTTTAATTATTAATACATTTACAATACATTTTACAACTTTACAGCAGCCTTGCCATTTATGTTTTTTTTTTTGTGTGTGTGTGTGAAATCCAATAAAAGTGCTTATTTGCGCTTTTTTCGCGCAAAAATTGCGAGAGAGTGCAGGGGTCTGGGGCGGCAGCCCCCAGACCCCTGCACTAGCCGGAGGCGAAAAATTTTGAATTTTTTTTTTTTTTGAAAGTTTGGTGAAACAGAGTAATCTTGGTAAATCGGGACCGCCGAAGGCAAAAAAATTTGACGTCTAAATACGACTAAAATTCACTTTCTGTGAAATACAGTCGGATTCAGGTTTATTAATTCTCCTTTCTAGTTTTGGGTTCTTGGCTAATCTTTATGTGATTTTCTGCTAAACAGGACAACTCCGTCCACCTGACTTAGAGTTTTCAAAGTTAGGTATGACCAGGATTATAATTATTTTCTGTTTTCGAATGCTATTTTATTTGAATCCACGAAAAATAATGTAACTTAATGTCCTTCATTTCCCTCAAGATACCTTTAAAAAATGAAACATTGTCAATTATTATTGTCATGAAGAACAAAGAATGGTAGGGGCAGACTATGAATAATTTCAGTATAATTAAAAACACCATTTGAAAATTCTCTTTCTGGATCCGCCACTGCTTCTCGATCAGTTGCAGACAATCATATCGCCAAAAAGTACCAGCTAATAATAATTTGTGTCTAAATCTTTTCTACGGCCATTTATCTCTTTCCAACCTCTTTGGCGGTTTTATTAATCTTTGAACAATTTCCATTTGCTTTTGGAAAAAATAAAATGTGAAAGGATCGTTACGTATATTCATCATCTGTCAAGAAGTACAAGTAATTACTGTTTCTTTTAATTAAGTTCATTTCCTTAACTCCCAACGTACGAGGTATGCTTATAAACCGGGAGAGATCATTAGCTGCTGTGGTTTTAAATTTGCAGATTGCACAATGATGTCTCTGCACCCAAAGTGGGTGGCTCTTTGCAAGGAATGACCATGGATTCTGAAGAATCCATGGAGTGACTATTTCCCTGATGGTCAAAATATGCTAAATTCAATTCACATCATGCTATTATTATTACGGTATCGGTATGTAGGTTGTATGACAAATTTAATTTTGGCTATAACTCAAAGCAAGGAATCCCCCTAATTTTAATTTTAGAATTTAGGAATTTTATCCCCCTCTCTGTTAACAGTTCCAACCCAAGCTAAGATCAATTAATATTTTATTAATATTAATACTGAGATTGTGGGGCCATGTTCAGGGGGGAGAATACAGACTACCGCAGCAGTTGGTAGGAAAGAGAGGTATAGAGGACGACCCCGTAGGCGTAGAGGTAGAAGATGAGAGGACACTGTAGGAAATGATCTAAACATTATAAATTGGGATGAAGCTAGAAATGGAGAAAGTTTGTGCGAAGCGGAGATACAGTTGAACGCTGCAAAGCAAAATCAACTTAAAGTTGATGATGATAATGTTACTGTGTCTCCTTTTTGAAAAGTTTTGGTACTATACCTACTGTATATCCGAAGAAAGTAAAATCTCGGTAGACAGTTTAGTCAGTAGATACTCTAAATTATCGCTATACACCTCGCTGACTCGCTCGATATTAGAAAACGTTCGGTCGACATCAACCCTTATCGTACACCGGTATATTTCTCTACAGTATATAAACGGGTCTATTTTATTCGATATTATATGGCACCCCTTAATAAAAATATCTTTTTATCGTTTCATATCTCGGAGGGGAGGTGTGTAGCCTAGATATATACTGTTGGATAAAATAGAAGACGACCACGTGCAGATGTGTTTACTGTACAGCTTCGGGTATAAAGGAAGAAAAAGATGAGGCAAGCAAGGTAGAAAGAAATGACTGTAATTGACCGGCAGATTTCACCCGCCGCCTAGTGCATTGGCGCCTTGGCGTGGGGGCATAAAGATAAGCACCGGGTGAATTACATAGATCAATAGCTCTATTACCTGAGCTATTGCACATATTATATACGAACTTTCTTCTATACGACGATCTATATTCCAAATGATGATCGTTCTTGAAAAAAAAACGGCATGGTGATGGGATTTTATCAATAAAATTGCTGTACGTAATGACTATAGCAATGAACTTACTCTTTTTTATGCCACTTAATTCACAAAATGATCCGACGTTTTCATGACTGAAAATTTTCAGTCCCTCCTTTCAATTAAATAAGTTTATAAAACAGGAGTTTGCTTTATAGTCTTTAATAGTGTATCATGCAGTGTTTATTGTAGAGGCAAACTCATATTATCATAATTATTAGACAGTTTTGGAGAACCTTTACAATTAAAGGCGAGAGACATCAACTGCAAAACGGGAGGCAAACAGAAAAGAAGACATTCAAAGGGTCTATACTTGCAGTTGTCTCTGTCGTCTGTCCTCTCGTAAAGTTTATCAAAGAAGAGATTGCTTGAACATCATAGTCAGTTCTAGAACTTATGATCTGCAGATTGAAAAATAATTGAAGACAGAACTGATAGGCTACCACAGAACTTCACTAGACACGGTAGTTGCCCGTAAATTGCTTTCCACATCAACATAGCCTAAGCATTATGCAGAATTGCAATATAGGCCTATTGCAAGAACATGAAAATGCCATTATTCTTCTGTGCCACTTCCACTATAGGCCTAGATCTGCAGTGCCGAAATCTTCTTTTTTCAACCTTCGCCCTTTTCTTCTTCCCGCAAGCTGAGCATGGGAAATTTTTGTCGTACTGGAACAGGTCATTTTCAAATGACTCAATTACTCCATCATACTGTCCATATCCGAAGGAGCTAGACTTCATGTTATAGCAGTGGGGCGACAAAGCCCAAATCAATAAATCATACTGTTTAGGTTCATCATGACGTTCATGAAAATAAGTTAATTCAAATTTATGGCCCATCAAGTCGAATTTATACTAGAACAATGAACGCTCAAATCGCGAGTTTTGTCTCAAACTCATAAACTCAACTCCGAATTTAACAGTTACCTGTAAAGAGATAGTTGCATGCAAAAAAATCTCATGAATGGTTTTTTATTGACTGTAGATTGTAAACACTAAACAGACTTGTTATATGCACAAACATTATCTTCAGTACAAACTAACTAGAACATAGTGTATACTATTTTTAAAGATATCAAAACCTACTGTTAAAATAATCTTTAGTGAGAAAAGAACACTAACGAGTGCTTCTAGCCTGGGGTTTCATATTGTGTAAGGTTCAAAGACTGTATTGAATGCATATTCTGATGAGTACATAAAACAAAAAGACGGAGCTGGGCATCCGAACAGATAATTATTGTTTATGTCCAAACACTATATCGCATGCAGTCTATAACTTATAATAGACGACTCATGATAATACTTGTATATAATGTATAATGATGAAAGAAAAGAACAGCTGTGTGTCCTATAAAGACGATAATCTGCATTTTTTATTTTCAATATTGAATTTCAAATAAGGCAACTTTGAACATCGAAGGTATTTTTTGAGGACTATTATCAAACAATAATTACCATATACTCAGACGCCAATTTAGTCAATAAGCAATAAGCATAAATTTAATGGCTGCATGAACTATAGAATTTTAGAGTCTACTAATAGAGTATCGGTATACGACAGAAGATAGAAGTTGTAATGTCATGCAATGAAAAAAACAAAAAAAACAAAGGCATACAAAAATGACATGAGGCTTAATACGTAGTACGGTATAGCCTATACTTGAAATTAAAATTCCATTTCATCCAGCAAAATACTTTTTTAATAATAATGATATTTTCAATTAGATATACTATAGCGGTAGCCTGCGGATGATAATAATATTTCAATTGAATATGGGTTTATAGGCCCTATAAGTTTTAAAAGTTACTGTAAATGCGAAAATATTTTTTTTGTAATAATTTGCGAAAGGATGATAATTGATAACTTATAAAAAAACCTAAAGAAATTAACAATAGAAAACGTAATTTCAGTTAATTTTAATTTAAAAAGAAACCAATTGGAGAATGGAGACAAGAAAATACGAAAATACGCGAAAATTCTTTTATGTAGGCCTATTCTATATAGATATCTTATAATTATATTTTATTTTTCGATTCCCGAGAATACATATAAAATAATTTTCCAGGACGTATTCTCCTGTTTTTTTGTTGTTGTTGTTGTTGTTGTTTTTTTTTTTTTTTTATTTAAAAAATTTGGTTTATTGCTTTAATTTAAAGGCTGATTCTTGTACGGGTTTTCTATAAGACTGTACCCCAGTGTAAACTCTGTTAATCTATTTACAGTTTTCTATATCTGTTTCAAGATAAACATTGGGTGATGCGATAAGATAACTCAATTTAGACTAAATTATTTTATTCTCTCTGTTAAATGGGTAATTTTCAAATTCGTCTAATTTTTAAATTATTTTTCGAAAAAAAAATTGTTTTGGCGAGTATAGTCATGTTGTAATCTTTAAACATGAAAAATAGCGTGTTTATACTAATGCGTAACTTGATACCTGTATTAAAAAGTTGCGCTTATATCCCAGCAACAGCAATCTTTTCTGTAAAACAAAATGAGTTTAAGATGATTTATTTATGAACATGAAACTAATTACGCATATCATTAAAATAAACGTTTTTTCTAGGAGTTTCTGCATCAATGAGGGCTTTGGCTACGGGTGAGAAGTTACCAACTATTAATTACATGTGAACGACTGTAAAAACTGAATATTATTTACTTTGTTTTTGCCTGATGCCTCCTATTTACTACGTTACCTTTTGCTTTAAAATTACGATTAAAAAAAACTAGTTGGGAGTTGGCCAGGAGAGATTATTAGTTTGCCCGTTTAGAACCCTTCTTATTGCAATAATCGACAGCACTGTCACGTCGTTACCATCACTGTTGTAACGGTAAAAGTTGCTTCTGGGTTATAGATATTATTCATGAAAAATGATCGTCGTTGTTATCAAATCATCACTTCCTTTGGGCACAGACAAGGTTACGATTATACGACTTAGATAATTTGCTAAATAACAAAAACATTATCCACATTATATAGTATGTAGAGGTATAGGCCTATAATTATCCATTTACTTGTAGTTTTCCATTTAGAGCTGTAACTTATATGATCTTAGGTTCTATAGGTAACTTATATGATCTTAGGTTCTATAGGTAACTTATATGATCTTAGGTTCTATTTTAAGTTATTCTATAGTCGTGGTTAACAAAACTCAAACAAATAAAAAAGGTAATGAAACAAAATAATAATAAAATAAACAAGGTACTGTTTGACTCCTAGTGCGAGTTTCTCGTCACCCAAAACATCGGAATTTCCTTATGGGAAACCTCATATGTTTTGGTAATGAATAAGTCACCCCTGGGCAGATAGTTTTGGGGTTAACGCAGCACCCCAGAATGATCAGGCCCAGATTTTCGCAAAAGGCAGACTATAGGCACACTTCGGTGCCTAATAACTCCAGAATTTCGGTGGTGACCTATCATTTTTAAAATGGAAATCTCTTCAGAAGGGCTAGGCTATCCTAAGAAAAAAAATTCACAACTTTCTTGAAACTTTTATTTTAACATGAGATTTCCTATACCAGCCGATTTCAAGTGCATGATTCAGAAAAAATACATAAGTGAAGTACTCCCTACACACTGAGAGACCATCGGTTAAACTCTCACCTGAAAAAGACAGAAACTGTATAATTATTAATGCCGATGCTGCACAAGGAGAATTTATCTCCAGTTTTCGGAGAATATTTTGTAGAAAAAGGTCGAGAAAATACTGTAAGTTACGTCTTGCGCTGGTTTCATGTCAAACTGAAAGTGGACGTATTTTGTAGACATTTTTCAACAAATTCACCCAAACCGGGGGGATTATTCTCGTGTGGTGTATAGGCATAAGAATAGCAGAAAAAAAATAATTTTCGATGGTTTTGAACCTCAAGAGGTTTGGTTACCAGTATAGAGGCAGTATAGAGGCGGCTTGTAAAAGTTCCAATCCGCACAGACTGGGCACTGTCTTTTCGGTTAAGTAATTTCACTTAGATTTTATATCTGCATCAGGTATACGGTGTAAAGTATAAATAAAAACCGCAGGAAGCATTATAGTAAATTGGAGGATTACAAAGATGAGGGAAGATACTTAAAAAATATCATAAAAAAAGATGGATTATATTATAACAGAAAACTCTCTCAATGGGAGCCGTGTGCGTACCATAGTTTATTAGTGAAGTTTATCACGGCAGACGACTCAGTGATCAGCCGCTCGGAGCGAACACCTGACCGCAGAAAACTATACCGGATGATAAAAATCGCAATTTCATAAAAATTTAATTACATTAAACGTGGGGTATAGGCCCATTACAATATCATTTCTACGGCTGCTCTTTTAAATGATATCTTCAGAAGAACAATAAAAAACAGCTATAGCTTATACCAGCGGTAGAGATATGGTTTTATATAACTCCGTCGTAGTAATAAAAGTAGCTCATGTGAAGGCTATGATATTGTATAAACCTTATACTAAACGAATATGTACCCAAGTCTAAATTATCGTATAATTATATTATTCTGCTATGGGTAATTAATTAGCTTGTTTATAATTTTTTGACAAACATACTTATATAAGGAAATGTATATTTACATACTTCAAGTATTTTTATATTCTCTATGGCGGTAGTTTTTCGATGCGTAACATACTTGTTTCTAGGCTATTTTATTCAAGGTAATATTGTGGAATAAAATACCGGTAGCTAATATTGTTTACTCTTGGTGTAATTATACACTCGTATACGTACTGTATATGTTCTTTATGGCGTCTGCAGAAAGTTGCGGAACTCTTCTAATTCGATTATGTTAGACCTGTGGAGAAATTTATATATAACTTATATATCGGAATTTACGTAGTGTCTCAGCAGAAATGATGGAGAAAATAGTAGTTTTCTCGGAAACTTTTCGGCAGATAATTAAACTTATACCTCCCATCACCGCCTTCAAAGACGGTTAGATGGTCTTCAAGGCATGAGTCTGCCTTGAAGACCATGATTCTAACCGTCTTTGAAGGCGGTGATGGGAGGCATACCTTAATTTGTTGGCAATTTTTCCCACATAACTTATATGACATATCATTGAATTAGAAGAGTTTCACTTCCTGGAGAGTGGAGACGCTATAAAGAACATAGGCCTATTATATACGTATACTGTATAGGGTCAGTGGATGTAGAAGAGGGTAAGGATCAGGATCAGGAGTCAAACTTTAGTCCTGCTATCGTAAAACGTCTCGAGGAAAGAAATAACTTTATCGTATGCCTCACGAATGGCTTCATATAATAGGCCACAACCTCAGTGATCCAGCCTCCCAAAATTGTTCGTCGTAGCGTAGGTTCTGTTTCTGTACCGATTTTTCTCGGAATCATCTCAAGGATGTCGTCTCTGTGGTGTATACTCTGGGCACTCCATAACATAATTACCCCATCCAATAAAGAGGACAAAATAATAACCTAGATTTTCTTATGGGTTTTCTGTACCCCCAATAAATAGGCTAGGGACAAATTACCTAGGCTTTCTGTACCCAATACCCGGGGGTGTTAATTAGGCTGTTACCCCTGATGTCAAGACAAAATAACCGACTCCGGTAAATATGCGAGAAAAGAGCATAAACTGATGAGATAAAAAGATGAATGATATCATTATACAGCATCCCTGAGCAGCATGAAGAGCATATGAATAGCCGCTTCTTCTAGCGCTGTGGAGCAAATCAACAAACATTTTATCAGATTTTCTTCATCATGTATTTTTTCCTCAGCACTAAAACAGCGCTCAGTTTTGATTCGTCTCGTGTGGATAATTCAGTACAGGGACTACACGTCGAATGCAATGGCGCGACTTTTCAAAAGTTTCTGATTTAAAGTGTTTGTTTATTTTTAGTGTTTATAACATACAACTTAATCTGAACACATAATCACATTTATTCCCCCCATGGCCCATTTGCACAACCACCACAAAGCTAATTGCGGCAATAGGTTTTATTTAGGTATGCCTTTTTATTTTTAACAGATTCTAAATGATTAAAATAATAATTTAAAAAATTTGACCATCCTATGGGACCAGCCGTTCAATGGAAAATAAATTTTTAAAAACAAACAATCGTGTTGCTTTTTCTCTTTTACGTCACTGAACTCTAAATAAATAGAACGTGTTTTGTATTCATTAACATGCAATAGAGTTCTTTGACGTCACCGCTCATTTTAATTCACGTGACTTTGAAGCTGGTTTAAGCCGGGTTTAAGCGCTGTTTAAATTGTTATATTCGAAAAAATAAAGCAAATTTGATGGTGTAAAGAGTGAATACATATTTTATAATAACTAAACAATGTAATGGGTAATTTAAAGCGAAGAGAGCCTATTGAACATAATTCGGCACAATAGGTTATTCTTGTTTTTATTAATAACTTATAGGCTATGTAATAATAACTTAACCGTACTGTGTAACCTCACATTTCACGAAATATACAGATTTCCTTTGTAATCTACGTTGGGCAGGGTTACTTGTAGAAGGCTAAATAATATTTTTACATTGAAATTTTTAACATTCGGGTTATTGTTTTACATTAGCCTATAGTCTTCCTAGCATTTTAAAATTATCCTAATTAACGCAGAATAAAATATAGGCCTATCATATTTCTTTTTCCTAAATTCTGAATTTTTGATAAACCCCGGTATTGACTTATTTACAATATTATTTTAAATTTTTAATTGTACATTTTACTCACCTTGTATTCTGCACTTTTCCAAGTAATAATAGTAAATTCTGTTGACAACCCTGTATGACGAAACAATGAAACATACAGTAACTGTGAACCTCAGAGTAGGCTAATGAATACAGTATAGTATATTTGGTTAGTCACAAATCCCTTACGTTTATAGATGTTAGTATTACTAAATGTCTCTGGATGATAATATTTTCGATTTATAAATACCTTTTTATAATATAATATTATGCAAAAACTGAACGCCTATTCCGTCTTGCTTCACCAAACGCCTTGGATCCCCCAGCCCCTTGGAAGTTTCTGTGAACCTAAGTATTTAAGTTAGTTGCCTATAATCGAAACACACCCTAATACTAGGCTACACTATTGAGTTATAGTACTTACAGGGGTTTAAAAGTACGCAGTTTACAAAAATTTCCGACAAGCCAAAATTATGCCCTGTACGCAAGCCTGTACGAAATCTCTAAAACGTTTATCAAAATGTTGATTAGGCCTATCGGGTGTGTTTCGATTATAGGCAACTAAATGAATGGATTCATAACATGACATATCTTAAAAATATACAAGGGGGCTATAATATCTTCGTTGAAAAGTTGCAGGATTAGCGAAAAAGGTGATTATGCTGTGAACCCATGAGATGGGTATTATCAAGAATAGATAATATAATAAGAATATGTAGCACTTCAATGCTTAATTATACTGGGTACTGACATGTCCCATGTATCCGACGAGTAAAAGGAACGGGAATGGTGTCGAGGTGCGTGGTTTTTGCTTCTGTGTTCTTAATCCTTGAACAAATATGGACATATTATACACCACAATTTTTGTCTTGAAAAGATCATTCCGAATAGTAAAAATATTATGGTGTCACTGCATTAAATTTAAAGATAATTGAGATATAAGTTACAAATTGAAAGCGAAATTTCAGTAATTTTGAAAAATCTTTAAACTCGAACTCGACTCGAATCAAAATTTGTAAACTCGCACACCCCTAATTATGTTCTTCACCAAAACATCGGCGGCGGCTTTATAAACAAATTATTGCATTATAACTTAGTAAGTTAGCCTAATATAGAATTATTGCGTTGGTCGAGAATTCTGTATAATGTTGAGTAGAAGATTAAATCTGGTTTTCACTTAATATGCTAATTTTACAAGTACGTGACCGTATATCTTAGATTTTAATTAGCTGAACTAACTCTTTGAAATTAAGTTGCAAATTCATTTAGATGTTTACCTGCGTAAATTCCCTAACACACGGGAAACTGAATGCTAGATTTTCTTGCTTTCAAGTTTAGCTATAAAAATAACTAATTCTATTTATTATTTCCTCATGTCGAAAATAAGTTATTCTATTAAATTTACATCTCCCTAGCCATTGGTTCGTGGTTGTGTACTTTTCTCTGAAACCATCAACGTTAGCACCATTTCAAAAATCGGCTGAGGCTAGTAATAAATTTTGGATAAGTGCAATTTTGCTGTTCTTTTGAAGGAGAGATTAAACCTAGGTCCCCAGAATATGCGCATTATTCGTCACCCAAACACCGGAGCTTTACCATGGGAAATACATGGAAAACTCTAGTGTTTTTGGTGACGAATAAATCGCCCCAGGTGCGCGTTATTTATCACCAAAAACACGGAAGTTTCCTTGTGTATTTCTTATGGGAAAGCTCCCTTATTTTGTTGACGAATAACTCTCGCCCCTGGATTAATAGATTTTCATGCTCTCTGCACATTAAGGGCCAGGAGCGCAGAAGGAGGTTAACCCTTACTAAAAGGTTAACCTCAGGTTGGTGCACGAAATAAATTGATATCTTCGTAACCCTTGAACGAAAATGGACATACATTCTCGAATAGATCTTTTCAAGACCTAATTTTGGTGTTTATAGGTATATATATATATATATATATATATACATATTCGAGAATGTAAAAAATTTGGGGTCGTCGCATATTAAATCGAAAGATATTCGAGATATAACTGCTATCTCGAATATCTTCCGATTTAATGCGACGACCCCATATTTTGTTTTACATTTTCGAATAGATCTTTTCAAGACGGAAATTTTGGTGTATCTTTATGTCCATTTTCGTTCAAGTATTACGAAGATATCTGGCCCAATCTGAGGTTAACCTTTTAGAAAGAGTTAACCACCTCTTGCGCTCCCGGCTCTAATCAACCT